>JAOBYE010713669.1:0-10969 GCA_025403585.1 Parazoanthus swiftii
AGCACCAACTGTTACGATAAGTGGGTTTCTTCATGGTCTTATTAAACCTCCAAATGCGGACCTTTTTGGGTTCGTGGGGGGGGGAGTGCGTACGCACCCCGCGCACCCCCCTGCCTACGGGCCTGCATCACTGGCTGGAGTGAGTGGGTCCACAGTCCGTAAAACTGATCTCGAACAGCCTTAGAGGGTCATTTGTCATCAGCCGCTTTATCTGTGCCAGCTCACCACCATGAATTGTCACTCGGCTCGGAAAAAGCCATTTTCAATCCTATTTGTTCCCTGTTTATTAAACTGTAATAAAGAAACGCGCTTAAAATACTGTGCAGTACCTCTGCAGTTGAGAACAATGATATTTATACATAATTCATCAGTTCCTGGAAGGTTGATAGATTGGGTGGGGAATTCCCCGAACAATTTTAACAACAGTTGGGATGAATCGTTTATTTACTCAATTCGTTCTCCAGGAAAGCAGATAGAATCAGCTGATTTATGTCAGTTTTCCCGGAAAGCCAAAGCTTTAGTAACAAACATGAAATGCATAAATCATAAACCCGTACAAGGTGAAAACATTTCTCAGAATTTTTGAAAAGAATAGTTTCGGCATGATGAAGACAAAACCGGTTTCATTTAGTTTCTACTTTTAAATGTTTTTAAAACATTCAAACTAATTGAAACATAACCTGAATAACCTTTAAAAGTTAAGTAGAATCTTTATAACCATTATCATTTTGTATAATGTGAATATTTAGTGTATACTTTAAGCCTGGAATTTACGGTCTCACTTTCCCAGTGGGGAAAATACTAAGAAATTCGAACTAGCCAAGTTTGATAGCCAAACAGATCATATTCCAAGTACTTCTGCACTTTTTTCGCGCTCCGCGGGACCAGAACTGGACTAAGGAATCGTTAGTCAAATCGATTCAGATATTCATGTTTAGAAATGTTCTCAACGGTCATGTAAGTCATTCAACGGTTTTCAGTTCAGTTGAGTTTAAAGATTTTATTCTTAAAAAAGAAGTTTGCAACACTTTCCGAGGAGACCTGCTAGAAATCAGAAAGCTGAAAACTGTTTGATGGAGGTTAATAAAAGTTGTTAATGCCATGTGATGTGTCGTATGATACCCGCGTTCACAAGAGATATGTACAACAGTTGTCTCTAAAAAAGTCATGTATAACTTGACTTAATAAAATCGATCAAGCTTTGCTTACAGTTCCATGCTTAAAAACAACATCAACTTTTCAAAAACATACCGAGAACTGAAAGCACTTTCTAGCGGCGTATTTACGGTTATCTCAGAGAATCTTAAGACATGTTACCGAATCCCGCACCCTTCCCGCAATTCCCTTGTGTCCCGCGCGCCTCAGCCTGTAGTCTCCAGTCAGCGCAATTTAAACTAAAATGAAACAATTCTTCCTCTCAGCTCCAATTAAGAACTAAAAAGTAAATGCAACTGAAGTTGCTCAGTTTCCGTGACACTGTATTTCCTTCCTACACATTCGGTACAGCCGGACGAAAATCTTGAAATAACTAATCAATGTTACTTGTCTTGTTCACACCCGTTTTGGGGTCTACATAATGACAAGAGAACAGCTATGTGGACTGAACCATAGTTCTAAAACAAAACCTTAGTTTTGATACTATTTGGTTCTAATATTCAATAACTCTATGCAAATTCAACTCAGAAACGTACTCTTTTGCCGAACTACAGTAAAAACCCGCCTACAAAAAGCTAGGGTGCATGGCGGCCTAATTAGTCAGGTGTGTCGAAGTGTATCAGGTGTTAGGTTGTCAATCAAGAAAGGTACTCAATGATTCTTTGAATAACGTAAGGGCACTTCTTTGTGGCAGTAGCCTTAACATTCAGGTGTATCCAAAGACAGTTAGGGTCTTAGGTTGTTATCTTCAAAATAGTACTCAATGATTCTTTACATGTAAACAAGATAAAGGAAACACTTGCTGAACACTGATTCTGTTAGGTGGTGCAGCAGCTCACAAATTAACAGTTGATTAGTCTGGATCTAATGCTAATAGACTGAAATCAAGGGTCACCTCACGACACCTTGAAAACTACCCTTTGCACAAGAACTTGTTTTAGATATGACGATAACTTTAATATGTTTGGCGTATAAAATTAAAATTTGAGTTGTTTTAGCTTCTCGATTTCGTGGTTCTCGATCGCATGCAGGTTTTTACTGTACATGATTTGATATTTACTAGTTACTGTTCGGCAAAAAATGAGGCACTTTCGGACTTTTCCTCTTTGCTTTCTTGGCACGTCATGCAATTGGGCTTTCTCTCCATCTCCGACGGGTACCAACGGAGAATACTGGGCTGGTCAAATCTTTGGAAACCTTCCTCCGGGAATCCCGCGAACAGCTGCTCGCGCCTGTTGGCCCAGGTGTAGTAAGGTGCCTGGAAATCCTGCTCCAGGCTGGAGAGCCCACTCTCCTGTCCGCGGCTCAGCTCCACCAGCGCAATCTTGACGATCATGTTTGAGATGGGTAGAATATCCGATGAGAGGCCCACTTGAATGGTTGCTTCTACCTCCGAGTCTGGTACATAGCTGGGGTTAGCCTCGCGGGCCTGGCGGAAACACGAGACCTCCTCTGAGTTGGCCTCTATCATGGCTTGAGTGTAGACGCAGCAGAAACACGGGCCGTTGTGGGGTCGTACGCGCAGAACTTCTCCACCCGCTGCCCGCACGGCACATTTGCCATAAATGGTGGTTATATTGAGCTCAAGAGACAGGGAATTGATGTTCAGCCTGCTGCGGATGTTGTCTGTAGCGGCGATGATCAGGTCGCAGCCCGTGAAGATCTTCCGAGCCTCGTCAATATTGTTGATGTTGGTGTTGTACGTCTGGACGTTAACGAACGGGTTCTTGTCCAACAGGCGTTCTCGAATGGCGTTGGTTTTCAGGCGGCCTAAGTCATTCAGACCACAAACATGGCGGACGATGTTGTTTAGCTCAATTCGGTCATAGTCTACCAAGACGAAGTTCCCCACGCCAGCCTTTGCGAGCTCAATAGCCACGTGAGAGCCGCCGCTTCCTAAACCAACGACGGCAACCTTGCGGCTCTCAAGTACCCCGGACTCCAAAATCCCTTTACTTCGCGAGTAGAGGAGAGACTTCGCTGGTTGACAAAGGACGAAGGCTTTTCTAATCGGAGAATTAGACGCCTTGTCTTTTACATACGCCAAAATCTGTTCCTCTTTTGGCCCAACAAGGAAAGCGACTTGCAGCGTGTGGCTTTGGGTTAGCGAACCAATCGCTTCGATGGCATGTTGTTCGGCCATTGCTTTTTCTTCCGGTAGCTTTTCCAGCAATTTGAAGGCGATTTGTTTTGTGTCACTTTCACTATCCGCCAACCGAACGTGGATCACATCTTCGTTGTCAAACAACTTGACGCTGAACTGTGGGGTAAAATCTTCCTTTCGCAGCTTCTCCACAAAATCTGGCTGCAATATGCAAACAACTGGTTCCCCACACGAACCCATAGCTGACCATAGAGCAATAAGACAAATAAACTGGTTGAAATTGAAAACGATATACGAGAATGGAAGAGGTCAACCTAGCTCCCACACTTCGAAAGAAATTGCGTCATGGTTTTCTGAGAAGTGAAAAACTTGGAAATCTGTGAGCTGTCATGCGACACCTATTCACTCAGAATAAATTGAACGGCAACGTTTCCAGGAATTGTTTTTGAAGATGATTTAATTTAAAACAATTTTACGTTTGAGCAGTTTTCAGTTTCTCGTCAATTTATTTTGCTTTTTCACTCGGACCTAGAAAATCAAACAAGACCTCAAGTTTAATGAAGGGACAAATACCAGAAAATTGTAGTCATAGGATAAAAATACTATCTTGTCCAAATGTCGGCTTTCGTTAAACCACGTTACTAGTTTGCGCCAGCTCTTTAGCTACAGTTCCAAGAAATGACCTCAGATTTCAGCTGATAACAAAGCGAAGAACAAAGATTGGGACAAAACCCATGGGTTTGTGGTAAATAAATATGAAGATTATTTAAGATGTAAAACACAACTTAAATCCTTATTAAGAGTTTGAGTGAATTCAGAGTCTTAGGTCATACACAAAAATATCATGCATAAAACTGGTTTTTGGCCGAGTAATCATCTTTTGAGGTGTGGGCAAGAATTACTGAGGAGAGAGGGGAGGGGGAAAGGTGGCCTTTATCGTGAGCGCACATGATATTAGACTAAAAATGGTAGAGTTCCACAAATGTTGGCATTTTGTCTCTGTTTGTTTATTGTGCATAACGTTCGTTTTCCAGGACAGGTGCTACATCAGCTCCTTCGATCACCAATGGGATCATCCAAGTTTGATTTGTGGCGCCCATCATTAGTATAGAAACGCTTGCACGTTGCCACGTTTATTACATTTTGACAGCCTCAAAATTGTACAAAAATAGCTGTTAATTTTTAATCAACGTTTACCTCTATTTACAAGTCCTGCCGTAATCAATCTTCATTCTTATCAGGAACATTCTTTATGGCACATACACGTTCGGCTGAAAGCTCAACAGTTTTTGAGCCCAGACTCAAGACGCACCTTTTTAAACTGGCCTACAACCGTTAATACGTACAAATGGATGTAGTTTTGAAGTTGTTTTTAACGACTTTTATTAGCCTACTACACTTCAAATCATTGTAAAGCGCTTATAGCTTGTTTTCATAAGCGGTATATAAATGTTTTGTTATTGTTATTATTATTATTATTACTATTATTACCGTCATTACTATTAATACTATTATCATTATTATTATTATGACGTACTCGTTGCAGTTGTAGCCCTTGAGTATACCTTCTAATTTCTTCTAAAGGATACGCAAAAAATTCCAATTAAAGTCATGTTGGTTTTCTGTTTACTCCTTTAACTATTACAAATTGACTGCTTGTTAAGAAAATTAGTCGTCTTTGTATTTCTTACTGACATACTCCTCATTGGATATGATACTTAGATAAGTATCTTTCCCGTAATCTAAAACCTTCATTTGTGTCAGCAACGTAACCGTAGTAGGAACGTGTAACAGGATTTTGAGCTTATACCTTATGACTCAGTTCTTCTTATGCCTCTGTCTGTCTGTCTGTCTGTCTGTCTGTCTGTCTCTATCTCTCTCCATGTCTGTCTGTCTGTCTGTCTGTCTGTCTATTTTCACAAGCGTACGTACCTCGGATCAGCTATTCGAATATCAGCATTTTCATGTATGCTGACAGGGACGCTGTGCCTCGAAAAGGGGCACAATTTGTACGCATGTGAAAGTGTTGTGATGTTTGCGAGCGACCCCTTCACAAATTTATATAACCTTACACTACGAATTCCAAAATCATATTACATGTTCGAAATTAGCTATAACCTGCACTCGAGGAAAATAGACAAATGATCGAGCAGACAAAGTACATTAAGCTGCTGAATGTCTCCGAACGATTGACAATACAACACTAATCTGCGTGTAACTAAAGTTTCCAATTAGTCATAGCCAATTAGACCTAAAACTATCGGGATGTCATGACCCTTGGATTAGTTCAACTTAGTTAGTTTCTCATCGCCAGGTAGGTCGGCACTTTGTGCAGTTAGATGTGATTTTTTCACGTATTTTCGGCTCCCCTCCAGACATTGTTAAGTCGGTAAGAATGCTAGCAAATCTAGTATGACTGCCAAAGATGTCTGAAACTTCTTGTCTGATGTCTGCGCTCCCCTTTGGAAAATTAGATGGAAAATCTACAATCCACTTGTCACCGTGATGAGTAAAAGTTATGGTGAGATTTTGATTAGTCGGTTCTCGTGTCATCTGAATGTCTCGCGTCTCCGGGATACTTGAAATACAATTAAAAAACATTTTCAGCAGTTTTTCACCCTTTGTTTTTGAGTACCACTGGTACTTTTCGGTGCACTTTGAAGCTTCCACAGGTTGGGGAGCTGGTTGTGGCAGGGCTCTAACCACACGACGGGGCGAATGGTCAGACGGAGACTGTCTGGGAAATGTAGCTCGTTGATTAATGGCGGGTCTGGTTAGCGGGTCTCTCCTAGTTTGACGTCGTTCGGGTGATTCGGTTCTCGTTTGGCGTTTTACGGGAGAACCGGCTCTGGGCTGGCGTTTATCGGGAGAACTGGCTCTGGGCTGGCGACGTCTTTCAGGGGAACGGCCCCTGCCTTGCTGCCTCTTATTCTCATGATCAATCTCCATTGGGGTTGCTTCTTCTTCTTTTTCAACAGTGAACAAAAAGGTGGTGCAGGCCAAGTCCTTCAGTTCTTTGGCTCTTTTTTTTATGGTGTCAATTAGTCCGCCATCGTGCCTTCTCGGAGGTAACACTTCCTCTGCACCAAGTTCAGTGTTACGTTGAATCCGCTCTTCACCTCTAAAGGGGCTGTCACCATCAAGTACAACAACTTTCCCTGTCTGATAAGACGAGGTCCGCTCATGAAACATGTACGGCGAGATAGCTACGGTTGAGTCGGGCATGATGTTGGCGATCATCAACAGAAAACCGCACGCGCCTTGCGGATAATTTCGCACCACGGTGCTCACGTCCCCATCGCTGGGATGGGACAGTCTCATGCAGTGGTGCGAATGCCATTCGCCAATATGGCAAAGCATATACTGAGAAGTGAGGAGCTCACCAACTCGCTGGAGATACGCGACATCTTGGAAGAAGCTGATGTCGGTGCGCGTACAACCCACAGCTGGTCCAAGAACGATATGCACGACCGGGTTTCCTCCACTCGTCCACAGACCAAACAAACTGCCTCCAGTTTCACGATCCGGATATTGCAAAACCCAATTTGTGATTCTCTCAATATCTTCGTTGAACATGTAAGTCAGAAAATCGGGATTTCGTCCTTGCCTTCGTGCCATATCTTAAACAAATGTCTTAAACAAAAACAGTGAAAGTATATTCACACTTTGATGATTTCAGCAACTTTCGCTTTCAAGGAAATCGCTTTGAGTCAGCTGCTTTCGAAGAAATCACGTGTTGATTCAAAAGCAAGTTTTATTATTCTAAGAATATCGTTAGCCAGAATGATTTATTATATTTGGCATGCATGCAACGATTGTCATTCTCGGAAAATCCGAAACAATATAGCAAATAATTATATCGAAAACGAATGCATATTTTTTCAGTTACAAATTATAATTCAGTTACTCAATAAAGAAATGATAACTGATTTGTAGCTGTTCAAAAAATAAACTAAAACTCGATACCACACTAAAACGCACGAACAATTAGACAGTATTTTTGAAAGTTATTTAATTTCGCATACCATTGAGTTTTCTTTCAGTTCTGATATAAAATCGGATTATTTATAGTCAGCAGTAACAGCGAATATGCAAATAATTAATACTTTGGTAGTAACGCAAGATTTTCTTAGAATTTGACCTGGTTTCCGAGAATAACGTCGAGGGCTTGATTTATATTTAGGTGCCGCCTGACCGTTCGCACGGCAGTTCGCTTACTCATCCTGAAAACTTTGAATAAGAGAATCTGGGCAAAGGTTTCGGCATAATCTTTACACAGTTTACAGTGCCATTTCTGACCTCAGCATTAGTGTATTGACTGAGCATTTCGCCATAATGGGATGGTCAGCCCAGCAACAGAAGCGATTGACCTTAGAAAAGGGAGTGTTGGAAAACTACTTTCGGCGTAAAGTCCAGTGGGTTGATCAGACGATAAGGGGCCAAACGAAAGTTGATGTTCAAGTGACAACCTCAACCAACAAGGTCTATACGCTAAGGGTGCATATTCCAGAAGATTTTCCCAATTCATGTCCAGTTTTGGTCGTCAACAATCCAGCCAGTCCGTTAAGGTTAAGAAACGGCAGTGAAATTTCTGCCAGCACAGAAAATCATTCTTGGGGGACCTACAACGGTCGTACTATAATTTGCCACTTTGTGCCCGGTCGCTGGTCAAGTGAGAACACCTTGTATCAGGTATTCATGAAGGGGCTCATCTGGCTGGAGGCTTATGAGGGACACCTTGCTTCAGGAAAGCCAATCAGCAAATACTTGGCAGAAATGCCTTTCGCTTGAAACTGAGGAAGCGGCTAAGGGCCAATCTTCTGGAACTCGAGAGAGACACTGGGTATATCGTAGTTAGATGAAATGATTAGCCTGAGTGGAACTTTTTAAAAAAAACGGTTCGACATGAAGTATCAAGGAGAGCAAACAATTTAATAGTGAGATGGATCGGAGATATTGATACTGCAGTATTACAAATCATGCATGTAACACTTTGCAGCAACAAGCAGCAATGACTGAAGCTCTTTATAAAACCAATCAGCATGATGATCAGGTATTCTTGTTTTCAGATAAGGCTTCACGTGCTTCAATTTAACGCTAAAAAATTATTGTATGAGCAAGAACGCTTGAAATGTATATTAAGAAAATTTACCTTAAAACGGATATGCACTGAAAAGCAATAATAAACGAATTATAGTCCATAATGAAAGTAGTAGAAGTAGATCTTTAAATATCGATATTGCCTTAAGTTCAAGCAGCTTTATAGTCGCATTAACTAACCCCCCCCCTCCTCACCACTCTCCCTCTCTAGTATATAGTTCCCTCTTTAATAAGCCACTTTCGCTTTCTTGCGCGGTACAACTTTAGTGCCACACATATTGGAAACATGGAAGATTGGGTTAACAAAGAAAAATGATCGATTATTTTTAAAAGAAGGTAAAAAATGAAACCTTTTAAAAATATGTCACAGAATGATGTAAACAGGGGTTGTGACCACCAGCAAAACCGTTACTTTGCCCTGCCCGTGACTGAGAAAGTGGCTTCTGAGCCCCATTTTAGGGTCCGTAAGCGGTGTTGGTGAGGGCGATGATAATCTTAAAACATGTAAAATGGGAGAGCGGAGTAGAGTAAGGGTAGAACTAGTAGTGAGATGTTTAGGGGGAAGCGGTGATGCAAAGGAGGTACTATTATCAGTTATCAATAGAGCAGGAATGGTTGGGATAAGGGTGGTATTAGCATTAACTGTTAGGAGTAAATGAAAATCGTGGCATTTCTAACGGGTGGAGAGGATGAGTTTTATGTTTTTGTTTTATTAGTAGTCTAGCAGTTTAACCGTTAATGGCTGTAGTCATTTTTAAACTTGTGACATTGTACATTTTTTTAAAATGTATATATTTTAAAAAAAAATTATGGACGTGTCCATGCAGAACTAAAAATGAAGCTGTCAAATTCCCTGACAGTTTGGCTGCTGAAAATGCTACTTTGATGCAATAAAACTTTGATGCAATAAACTGTCGTCCCAGTCTTTGGAAAGAAACTCGGCAAGGACAAAGTCATACCTGGTTCAATTATCCATTTTTCAAATGAAAATTTTTGCTAGATCCATTCCCTCGTGGGCGCTACAAGTGATATTTATGTTGAATTAATGAGCCAAAATTTGACCGAGTAATGACTTTTAGCCCCCGTAAGGGAATGGGTCTATCAAAACAAAACTTTGCATTAGAAAAATGGTGTAATTCGGCACGGTAGAAGTCACGTGTGTAAAATGCGACCCTGAGTAGAAAACCAGTATGAATGTTCAGTCAAAATGCCCTTCGTGTTTTGACTTTTTGAAGGAAAGAACTTAACGAAATAAATTAGTTTAGCATTCTTTTGGTTCTTACTCTCGTGTACATGTGTATTTGTAATCTCGTAGAATCTGGGCTCATTTTGCAGGGAGTATCCAGGGGGAGGAGGTTTCAGGGGTTCCGTTATCCCTCTTTTTCACCGTGAAAGTACATGAAAGTTTAAAAGCAAACTAAATCCTCATCTTGGTCAACCTAAACTTCGGTATTGTGGAAACCCCCTCTTGCAAAAATCCTTAGTAGCCCCTGTTTTGTCCATTATTTACCAAAAAAATAGCTTTAAAATCACAAATAGATCGTTTTCACTCTAAAAAGAGTCTGAGAAGAAACTGGTATTAGCAAAATATTTTGACTGTTTTTTACAAAGCAGGTGAAGACATACAAGTGACCAAAACGACTGAACGGAAGAATACTTTGTAACCGAGATATAGGCCAAATAACATTTAAAATATTTATTGCAATTTGAGTGCGGCGGCCATATTGGTGTGCCAAAGTGGTGCACCAAGATGGATGCCAAAAACATGCTTTTCAAACAAAGCCGTTTGTTCATAACAAATGGAGTGGATTCACTTACAAACACTTCAGTTATCAATTTTTAACGTTTATCAGGTCACAGAATTTTGAATTTGCCATAATATAACAATTTTCATGATGTTTTAAAAAATGCTGAGTCAGACTGTCGAAAAATTCAAAATACTCTAACTAAAAAACAAAACATCATATCTACGTAAAACTTTCACATAATACTTTGGATACCGATGTCTAACTAATATTAAAAGAACAGTTCAATAGATCTTGTATTTTAGATTTTAGAATTTTGATGACGTCACGTGAAAACGCTCCATACCCTTTTAACGTTGAATTGATATCACTTAACTGATATAAGTCTGGTTCCGGATACTCAAAATCGCGAGAAATTAGCACTAATTGAACAAGAACTAAAATGTGATTTTATGGAAGGCTTATTCTACATTAGTCGACTGGGTTACTGATTTTTGTTATAAGAAATTCACTTTGTATTTGTAAGTTAATTCAACCGAAATAGAGGCGAGCATATTTTTTTTAAACTTCAGCCACTCGTGAAACGTAACAAAAGAATTCCGAAATGAAAAAAAAAATTGGGGAGGCCCCCATACTATTGAAGGAGCAATAGCCAGTCGATTACCAGATTCATGTATTATATTATATTTTATTGATAGTCTTTATTCTTTCTTTCATTTTAGTACATATGTTTCGTTTGATTGTTTAAAATATACAGGACTCCATTTAAACCAGCAACAGCTGAATTAGGACATGTCTGTCTAAATATTGGTTAAACAAATAGAAATAAATAAATAAATAAATAAATAGACTATCCTCGTCCCCC
>JAOBYE010713691.1:1982-17023 GCA_025403585.1 Parazoanthus swiftii
TCATATAATTGTCCGGATCGTCCCAGGCGTCCAGATCATTTCATGTAACGATCGAAACGATCCAGGCAGTTATCGGTTTCCATTAACTTGCAGTGTCGTTTACCTGAAAAAGAGAAAGCGAACGATCTTTAGAAAAAATCCCAGAGTGCGACAAAATATATGTCTAGTGGTTTGGTTTTTTTTCTGACTGGCTGTATTCAAACAAAAACTATCCTACAAGGCTTCATTTGGTTCATTTTAATTATTTCACCCAGATTCAGTTTTATCTTTTATTCGATATGGTATTTTGGTATCGTTAATAAGAATAGATTTAGCATCTTGTATTATGAACATTTACCGTTCTAAAATGATTTATGGACTTGTTTCGAATTTCTAATATTGTAAGGCGTTTTTTTTGGCTCTTCAAGAGAAAGCGCTATAAAAACAGAGTTATAGTTATTATTGTTATTAATATTATTATTATTATTCAGTATTATTATTGTTAGTTTTGTTATTGTTATTGTTATTGTTGGTGTTATTGTTGTTATTATCATCATTGTAAAAGAGTCTATTTACCCTATTAGTATGTCTGGTGTGGATGTAATTCGCGTTATTCTAAGTTGTTGTACTTAGTACATATGTTGTCAGTACCTGTGTCAAATTGATTACATATAATTATAGATTATATTCATATTTTTCGCTATATTAATATATTTGTATCATTTTAAGGAAAACACAACGAAAAAATAATATCTAACGAGCTTTGTTATGGGAATTTATTTAAGAACACTTCTACAGAGCAGATGCTCACTGTGAACGTTTGTTTAACGAATCTGGAATATGAACTGCACTGCCCGGCTGGTAGGAAAAACAAATTATAGCCTAACAAACCCAACACTTTTTTAGAACTTAGAACGAAGCGTTTTCAAAAGCGTTTTGTTATAGCATCCTTGCCGGCTTTCGATAGTAAGGTCTAGCTTTATTCGAATTTACACTGTTTTATTCCAACAAGCAATACTCATGTTTTATCAGCAATTTAGATACTCAGAATTAAAATTCATGTAAACCAGAATAATTCGGTTTTTAACAGCAACTTACGTCGGTTACGATAGCAAGGCCGAAAATATAGTCGAAGCAAGCTCAAAAGCGAGGTTAAATTTCTTGAGGGTGCAGAGAAGCTTTTTACTTAGTAAAAGTAACGTGTGGCTTAACATTCTTTATGACTGTGTTTCTGTTAATCTTAACCCCAGCCCCAAAGGCTTTCTTTCCACTTCCCAGATATTTGATTATTGTTTCCGCTTTCTTCCGATGGCGCCAATAACAACCTTCCACTCAGTTTGGTTGAACTGAAACTGAGTTCGCCTTAACTTCGACTTGGTACAAAACTGCTGGTACAACAGCGGAAAGTCTGTGTGTGTCTGCCTGTCTGTCAAGTCAAGATACTGCTGTAGAGACTGGAAAGTCAACAATTAACTTAAAAGTTCAGGAAAATTACGTTTGTTTTCTTTTCACTTTGAAATCTACACGAACAAATATATTTCCTATGTGTTAAAATTGCTTCAGCGGCCAGTTACATATTAAAATGACCTTATTATTAGCATATTCTTACATTGTCGTCATTGTGTTTTTTTGGCCCTTTTTATTCTCAGTGTTCTCTTAATTTCTTATAGAAAAGCTCTAAAAAACGAGTCTGTCGCAAAGGCGACGTTTTGGTCATTCTGTCTAGAAGACTTTTGACCATTATGTTTTATCGCAACTTGAAACGGTGAACGGGGCAAAGCTTATCATATAACCAATGTAAATATAGTCTTCCCGACCATTAGTCAGGATAAATGAAAGACGAGCCAGCTGGCGTTTGTTGCCTCACGCTGACAGGGAGAATAACTACTGACCCAGGGATAATGCATGATTAAAGTAAAATATAATAAGATGGAAGGACGCGCTAAGGTTCGCGTGACTGCCTTGGAAGATGTGTGTTGTCACGCGACTTGTGTCACATGCGTCAATAATGAAAGGAATTTGTTTCTGACTTTTTAATGATTGCGCTCAATGTTATTATTTTGTTCTGAATCACACTAAATTTTCCTGCTTTATACAGTACAACTGTAGACACACGAGTCCCATAGATAAAGAGAATTTTACGCGAACATATTAAACATTCTGTTCTAAGCATCTTGGAAATGAAAACAAATTAAGAAAAACTTTGTATATTTCAGGCAGCAATCCTCAAATGAATGAAAAGCTTTTCGCTTCAGCCTCAATCAAAGAAAGTGGATACTGGAAGACTTAAAAGAAAATCTGTTTTTTTCTGCGTCGGCGAGTAAGCCTGATGAACACAAGATGATATGGTATGTTTTCGGCAGTAAGGTTTTGTGTTTGCGAGAGTTTCCCTTTCGTCAGCAAACTGAGGAATTGTTCCAGGAAATAGCAATCGGCTCTTCATCTTATCATTATCAATTGAGAGAGAACACAGATGTGTCAAATGCTAATTCTTTTGAATTATTTTTATCGACATCACTGCACTACAGTAGAAGTATTTTGCATTTACAAATTCAGGAAGTTGGCAAAAAAACTAGATAAACAAGATGAAAATGTATTCGTATTTTTTTTGTGCACGGGAAACATTACAAACCACGTGTGTGCAGCGGATACGATAGCTTTGGGGTGACATGACTGGAAGCCGAACTTAAGTAGCTACAATACGTTTTAAAAGTACTTTTGCGGGCTTCCGACGTTTTTCTTCGGGAATTTCCGGGATTTTCTAGTTTATAAATGGAGCTAGCTAACCGTGACACCGATAACTACTCTAGTTTCTAGTACATCAATATTTTTAATTTTAGTAAAAAAAAAGTCACGACCCGTTCCTTCTTATTTATGCGGTTTATATTGGTTTGCTAGGTTGTCAATGAGCGTTCAAACATGCACTGAAATAATTAGCGTTCTTTCTCTGTGCCTCACAATTTGCGTAAGCAAACGTTTTTGGATTTCGCATCTCCAGTGAATTGCGAATAACAATAAAAATAATAATTGTGCTTGGAGAATACAGCTTCGAGCTTCAATTTCATTGTATCTTTAATATTTACCGTAACTTCTAAAAATCTCGAACCCTGCAATCGTAGCATTCAAATATGTTTTATAAGTATTATATCAATAGTTAATGTAATATCTCAGAAGTTAGTGCCTCATAATTCCTTAACGTGGTAAACTGTTATGAATCGGCAACCACGATGTTCCACTTGTTACATGATTCACTATTCGCCAATATAAAAACCTTAATCCGTTACTCGTTAGTACATATTGATTCATTATTATTTAGAATATCTATGCGTATACCTTTGTCTTTTTTTTCTTCACTAGTTGTTAGACCAGAATGATTCTTGCAAATATTAAGAATGAGATTAAATGAGGTAACTTCATTTGAAGACCTACACAAAATTTGAAAGGAATTTTGATTCTCGGTGAGTGATGCAATAAATCTTAACTTCAACACGGCAACTGAAGGGAGAAAAGTTAAAAGAAAGGCTTTGCAAGCAAACTGAAGTTGTCAGCTCGAGTTCTCGAGGAAATTGAGCAGTCGAATAATTTTACAAGTGAAATTAACGGCTGCTATCACAATTGAGTACTTTCTGTCGCAGCCATAGTGTATTGCATTGGGCGCAACAATATTTCCTCAACTGTCGAGGTCAACCTCAATATCACGTATGTTTTGTACACTGACCAATGTGTTTTACCGCAGCGCAAATACGAGAAATTACACAACGCTAACGCGATTGCGATTTTTCCACTGGTAATTAAAATAAAAAATCTTTTGAAGCTTACGTCACACGTTGTGTACAAAATCACTTTAAAACAATGTTAACTGTACAAAAACAAGCTATTTTAAAAAGGCCACATTGAACAATAATGTTCTTTGATACCGACCAGCCAATGAGAAGCATTGTTGTGTCCTCTTTATGTCTGTTCCCTGCCCCCGCAGCAAAATTAAGCTGACCTCTTCGTGAGCTCAATATATATGGAACGCAATATTTTGTGAGAGGCCAGACAGACCTAGAAACTGAAAGTTTACTGTTTATCAAGAAAATTAGAAAGTGAACTGAACGGTTATTGCTGTAAATGGTTTGTACAAATCGAATCGCCATATGGACTGTATGTGTTGAAACACTGAGAAATTTAAAACCGGATATGAAAAAACATGACGTGCTCTGGGCTATTTCCAGCTTCAATTTCAACAATACCTGGTATATGTCATGTCACATTTGTTTTAAAATCTCCAGGGCAAAAAGTTCTTTATTAGATTCTGTTGACGCTGTGATATTTTGCGAGATAAAATAAAAGTTTCAACAGGAAGAGAGAAGAATAGCGACCAAAACGATTCAAGTCGGTGAAAATCTTAATATACTCAGCGGAAAATCTTTATACCAAGTACATTTCAGTATAAACATCTCCCAAGCGAAACTAAACGCCGCATTTGATCATTGAAGCTAGAATCGATTTTGACAGCCAAGAAATTGACATGCCTGCATCACATGCTCGAGCCTGTTTTCATTCGTTGTGTAACAGAACGGATGTAATCTTTCCACTATGGAAAGGATAATGCTCAAAACTGTTTAAAAATCGTACCTTAGATCGCGGACGAAGTGCTTTAACTGCGGTGAATTGGATTGACATGCCAAAATGTCTTGCTTGCTTTCAATAATAGGTGTCGGGTATCCGAAGGAAAGTGACAATCTAGTGGCACGTGATTGGTTGTCAGTTGTGTATTGCTCTGGGGGCGTTTGTGCCAGCCAATTAGCATGGCTGGCCTTTGTGTCGGCTCAGAAACCAACATCATCAGCCAGACAAGACGATTTCACCGTTCACGTTTCCGCCTATGCTCTGTGTTCTGCGATATCACAATTTACTGTGCTGTGTTGAACGCTTTAAAGAATTTTCCCGACACTTTCAGTCATGGCTGATGGTTAGTTGTTGAGAAATATGGACAGATCCCCAGAAAAACTGACTCGTTCTCAGGCAAAAGTGCAAAATTTGGATGCAAATTCAAACGTTCAGTCGACTTCGCATGAGGAGAACAGTGGCAACGCCACGAATTCAAACCGTGGACAACTGAGACCATTCGCCTCTGAAGCATTGCTCGAAAACAACTTAACTTCCGTGGGATGTAACCCGACTGACAAGTTTTTATGCAGAAAACCTGGATATGCAGTTTCTGGTTTGACACAATATTTTCCACAAGTAACCCCGACTGCAGGTACGTTCTGAGCGAGACTTACGATTAATTCAATAATTCATCCTTCTATCTCGGAATAATTCAACAGTGATCGTGCAGCTTATAAAGTTTTTCTACTCTTTAATTCGTGCACAGACTTTGTTTTTACTTGGCTGGAGTATTTTAGCTAGAAAATCTTTGTGAGATTTAGAGGAATTTAAAGAGAAAAGATTGCTTTGTGGCACGCGCTCACCACACAAATCTTGAAAGATCGCTCGAGATAGTAACACATTTGAGGCCTTCATACAAACAGAAGGAACATGTGAAAAGACAAAATGTGACCCTTATTATTTCCTGCCGTTGTAATAACTACTAGGATTCTAGTATAGCTTTTATTTCGTATAATATCGCGTTTTTAATAATACGAAAGGCTCACGACACGGGGTCATGTGAAGAATCCTGTTCGTGCGTGTGTAGCCAATACTCTCGATCAAGTTACGAAATTGTATGTGCTAAGAAGTCCCTTTGTGTTGAAGCTTCCAGCGTTGTTTTCGATCTAGAAATTCCCGAGAGGAGAGATCTATAGTTTCTACGTCGTGCACATGGTTTGTTCTATCAGAGAAAATTCAATATTTCTGTATTGTGAAAGGGAGATTCCTTTAACACGAAGGACGTGCCGCGACTGAAACACAAAGCAAGATTCACTTCAATAGATTCGTTATCGCCGCGCTGGAAAGCTGCCGTGTTGATAAATCGAATTTTTGTCTATATGTATCATGTTCCTGATGCAAGGTTTTGAAACATCAAATGGAAAAAGTTGAGAATTTGGCTCTTCTATGAGGTAATATTTTGTGTTTTAAATCTGACTTCCCTGTTGGCTGTGGTTTTGAGGCGTTATCTGTGTTTATCTCGCCCACGTCGTATTTATTTACGAGCAAAAACTCCGTTTTGTTCGAAACCTTCCACAATGTTCGCTTTTATTTTTAAAACGATATTTCTAATTTTCCGAGAGAATGGAGTTAGGAAGCAATGTGTTTCTTTGTTTTGGTTGTAAAATTGACGATCATTATTGAATTTGGAAGTGGAACATATTATAGGGTTTCGCAGAGGCGAACATGTTTTCGCTCGCCAGGGTGTTTGGCGACTCCGCACATTCAAACAACTGAATGGGTTCTGGAAATCAATCAATCAAATTCTCGGAAAAATGGGAAAATGTAGCGCCAAGAGGATGGGGATGCCAGGAAAATTATTGTGATTATCAGAAGAATCCTAAAACTTCATGAAAAAGGTTGAACCGAACGCACTTCTTAGTTCATTCGAGCGCCCAACATGCAAAATAGCATCAATTAAGTTTGTTGTTGATTAAAATTTCTTGCCACCCTGAATTTCCATTTAACATTCGCTCTGGTGACGTCTTTTTGGTGTTGAGAAGCATTTGTTTCCTGGTTTATTTTTATGAAATTGTGCTTATAGTTTCGCTCCATGTAAGGAGGTGAATTATTCGCCTGAACGCGCGACCTCTGAGCACTCGAGCTTTTCCTTACGTGGTCGAGTTCACATATCACATATGTGCTTTTACTTGTGTGTTTTTGCATACGAACAGCTTCGCGTTAATATAATAACATGCTTCCGTTTCAGCGCATTCACATCGCGATTAAAATTATCTTCATCTTTTTGGGTTGCCTAGTAATCCGTTGATAATAAGAAATTGAATTGAACCATGTTGTTGTGGTGTTTTACCAGCTCCAAAGTCCATAATCTGGTGTAAATATATGACCTGTTAGCCATCTGTGGTTTGATTATGGTTGAAGTTTCGCTCTTAATATTGCCCAGAAAAGGTCTCATTCTTAAATGGGCGTGAATTTATGGCTGTACATAAGAAAAACCTGGGAAACCTAGAGTTGTAAAAGATAAGGTTTTTCAGAAGCGTGTGCATAAAGTTAGCAGCCAGTGGACATGTGATATAATACGTTGGAAAGTTTTCAAGTGCGAGTTATTGGTCTTCTTTTAGAAATGAAGTCATAATGGTTTTCTTTGTGAATTTACAATTATCTGCTCGAAACGCGTACGTTATCGACTACTGTTCGAACATATTCCCCTCTAAAGACGAAATAACATCTACTTTCGCTAGGATTCTGGAGTGGAAATAATCTTGCACTCAGAACTGTGCAAGTCGCGTGGTCAGATTTTTCCTTGTATGAGTAATTGAAAACCGAGGCAATTCAAGCTTGATGTCACATCGCTATTACATATTGTTATTACAACAGATATGGTAGGCCCAGCTTCCTTTTGTAAAAACGCCTTAACTTGTATATCGCATGATAAAATAGTGACAGTTTGAATAAAGACCATAAAAACAAAATTTATCGTTCTAAAGGCAACAAAAAGGGCTTTGACATTAATATCCGGCGAGTAATCCAATACATTTGCACTCGAATGTTGGTACATTTATTGGTAGTATTATTACTATTAAAGTACTTGGAACAACCTGAGACCAATTTTCCAACAGTCATGTTATTCTCGAAAAACAACCGTTTGTCCGAAAATTACTCATAAAGAAAGAGAAATAGCTTTGTTGTGTGTCTTTATATTGAAAGACCGACACGCACGCCTGGTTTCCGGTCTTTGTTCTGTTTGCGAACTCTCTCTACTAATACTATGCAAATGAACGTTGCGCTCTCGATTCTAACGTGTTTTCGTCAAAGCAAAATGTTTACTTTTGACTTAGAATTGGGTTGTTAGATTACGCAAAAATTGGTAAGTTTAGACAGCATATGTAAAAAAACGTTTTTTTTCCCAAGTTCATTCGCGTTTCAATTTCTGTGCTGTATTCGTGTTCGCAAGCGCCCTTGCATTGACATTGTGTATTGTCATTGTAGTTGGTTTTGCAGTTTCACTTTAGAAATTGTGTCATGCCAGCTTTGTTTTGTCTTTTGTAAATCTCATTTTTCATGCGAAACTTTCTCTGCAAGGCGTAACGCGTCCAAAAATTGAAAGCCGATTCACAAAAATCGTGGTTTCGAACGACGACAAATGAGTGAAACCGCGGTTATTACGAGGCTGTTCAAAGCGAGTTAATCGTCGCTCCCTGAATATTTAATTAAGCAGGGGTTTTCCCGAACGCTTTATAAATAGAAAGAATACCAATATGATTTTCGAAAATTTCTCCTTTTGCGGGAATCTACCGGTTAAATTGAAGAAGTAAGGTTATCGATCTCATTTTATCTGACATTTCACGGGAAATCATCGGAATAGTTTTTTTTTTCTTGTTGGAAGTAAAACATATTGGCGCGTAGAATCTTTATTATCATTTAAAATATTTAAAAGTGTCTTAAGAAAAGTGAAAGAGCGACTTTCGTTTGGTACTTGCCTTTTTATAAGGGGTTTACAAAATATTCTGTAACGGAACACGTTGAGAATAAATAGACTTTTAAATGCAAGGTTTTAATCGCTTTTCAGGTGACCACCGATTGATGTTCTAGATTTTGTTTACTTAGCTGGAGATTAGCAAATTTGAACAAACTTTAATGGTAGTTTTTTAGTTTATCATTTTGCGATATTAAACTGCTGTTATAATTGGTTGAAATATTGTTTTAGACGAAGCAGGCTCAGGGAAAGGTCTATACGCTAATTTTTACGATAACCAAATAGTTTTGTCCAAGCTCCGTTGTTCTTGCTTTTTTTACAAATTCAGCTATAAATTGTTCTTATTTCTATATATAATTAAACTGTTGAGAATTGAGAAAAAAAGAGATTTTGTGTTTTTTGGTTCTGAATCTGATCTTGAACTCGAATTTGTTCTTATTCTTGATTCTTGTCGTTAAATTTGGACAGATTTCAGTCCCGCTTTTCTTATAAAGTTTTATTATAAGAAAATTTGAATATGAAACCAATTATGTGAGTTTTTTTTGCCAAGAGATATGAAAACTGAGGCTCAGATTTACCGACTGACTTAGAAGAAAATTAAAAACAATCGCCCATGCATTGAAAGACAATTTTTCAATTTAAACGGTTATTTCTTGTATAAAAATAGGAACAGCGTTTAGGTTAACCTGAGACTGAATCTGCCAAAACTGAAAAGCTTCGGCCGACGTTATCTGGTACGTTCCTGTAGTTATAAAAAACAAGCGAGTAGTTAAAACTGCAGACAAATGAACCACACACACACAAGAATGGAGTAAGCTTTTACCTCCCCTGTGTAGACTGAAGAGCGTATTAACAACCACGCAAATACATTTTAAGAGCGGTAGGAAACTCGCGGGATACATGTATATGAGGATGAGTATATTGCCAGTATTGGCTTGAAAACGCGCTTCAATAGAGTTCTTCCATAAAACGTATGATTAAATTTTCTAGACTATAGTGTTAATGCATTTATGTTATGATTTGGTTTGGCATTACTTTTTGTTATTAAATGGGTTCCTTTCGAATTTAACCGCCCTGTCCAGTAAGGCAGTATATCTTGACCAGTATCATTGATGGCGTCTTATTTAAAGCCCGCAACGTCTATCGAGTTCGTTAAAACCATGATGTTGATAGAACTGTATTCTTTTTACAGAAAAGCAGTTTTTAGACTGAAAAGGAATTTTCAGGCACTCGAGTAAGATTCGTTTTACTGAACTAAGACACACGACATTTTGATCTTTCCTGGTAAACCATTCAGATACGGGACAAAAGAAGATCAAAAGAAGAAAGATAAAAACTGTTGTTTGTTCAAGGTAGTCTTTTGCTTTTGTTTAGTCCAAACAATAATACGTATATGTATGCAAGCTTGCCAAAGACATCTGCAATCCATGCTACTTTGGTTTTGTGTTATGAGCTATTAAAATTTTTGTTTACGCAGTTGGCAGAAATTTATTGGAGAGCACAGCTCGCTGAAACTTCCAGATTCCAAGAAAATAAACCCGTAAACTGGATCTTTGTTTTTATTTTGCTGTAAACTCTCGGCTCTGTGTTTTAGACGGCATTATAGCGAGGAAATCGAAAGTTGATATACGCCCACGATAAACTTAAGGAGCCACGCAGATTTTAAGCTGCTGCTACGTCTTTTGCCATTGCTAATAACGTCTCTCTCATGGTTTCCTGGATACCAGTACGTGTTTTACAGATATCATGAAGTTCCATGAGCAAGCCTTGCGCGAGATATTATCATACATTCTTTGAGTTTGTCATCTTATGGCAAGGACAAGTGTTTGTTTGCGAGATAGCCAGACTTGTATTCTGTTGTTCCATTTAATATCTTATGTTCACCAGCACGCGAGTCAAAGGTGAGCTATAGCGCCGAGTTATATATAAAGGGCTTTGTAGCTGCAGAGCTTTTAACACTGCGGTAAGATCTCGTATTGAATCGTATGTGCTTGGACGATTTTAGATAGTTAGCAAATATTCGTTAACAATTGGTCGAATTCAACTCACAGAGATATTTACTTAGGGTTAAACTTAAACAGGTGTTGATATGTACGTATAAAAGTTTTTTTTGTAGTCAGATAATCATCGAGTGATGCTTCGAACGATAGTCTCGTCAGATGAAGCGTTCAGTGACGATGATATTGCTGTTCAAGCAGCGCTTATCAGAACTTGTTTTCGAGTTTTCCTGTCGAGCCTCGGTGGCTACATCTTCCACTTGTGTCCTTAATATAAGTCATTCGATGTTTGGATTGATTAGAGATTTATTAAACAACAACTGTACAAGTTAACAAATAGTAACCATAGCCGTTTAGGCGTAGCATAACATTTTCTTTATGTTGTGTAAGACTCTTGAATTTGGTAACATCCTTTTGTTTAATATGAACCAGGTGAATTTGGTTAAGACTCATTTCTTCCATGTTTTACAAAATTTAGTCTCAGTTGTTCTTAAATTTCTTATTTCTTCACGTAATAAACTGACTGCTGTAGCTCGATAAAAAGCTTCAGACTTCGTTGCCAAGAGCAGGAGCAGTTCAGTAATTTTCTAAAAATCTAAATTTGTTTTTGAAAAACATTGTCGGTTAGATTGGTTTGTGACTCATCAAATATTACAACAAAACAAAAACACTGATATTTCTACTGAAAGCGGGGAATTTGTACTTTATTGCTGATTCAGTGGTGAATTTTCATTTTTTATCCAATAGCTTTATATGGTTCCAGGGCCGAGAGAGAGAGAGAGAGAGAGAGAGAGAGAGAGAGATTTTGTATTGTCACTTGAAGAGGGCAACAATTTCACGAGGAGAAAGTGATAAACAGTGACGGTCTGATATTTTATGAAGGGTTAAAATATAGAAATAGTTTGTGTCAACTATTTTCAAATACTAAAATAGTACTGTTAACAAGTGGCATGTTAATTGTAGTTCTGGAACAGTCGAAGTTAAAAGGTGTTAAAGGTTGCGCCTGGATGTGGAATATGGAGAGACCACTGATATGTGCTGGTTCATAATTGATCATTGTATCCACATTTTGTGCTGTGGGTGCCGAAAGTCGAATTCCTCGCTGCTTCCGCAGGCACTGAAAGTACCAATGTTTTTCAGTTTTAAAAAGCCGATTAACCATGTAGGCGTTATTTAATTAGTACACGTGTAGAATATTCATAGCTCTGCTGAAAGACCTTTATATTAAAAGCTCTATATTGTTGAGTCACGACTGCGATTAAGGTCACTGTGTTGAATATGTTTCAGTGGGCACTAAACTGAGGCTTCTCATGCGTCCAGATAATCTCTTTAAAATTTCTTTTCTCTGTATAATGAAAAAAGCACAGTTGTTAATTTTATAAGGAGCTAAAATTAGATAGGAAACTAGTGTGAAAAGTCCTTGGGTGTTAAGAGGCCGACAAAGAACACACGAAAGAGAATGTCAGCAAAAATTCCAACATGAAACGAACATGGCGTAGATAAATTAGCGACCGAGTTTAAAAGGTTTTTCCCTGTGCGTCCGAAAAGTGTTTGTTGTTCGTGTTAGAGAGGTGTCCGTATTCAAGAGGTGTCCGGCTGTATTCGATCTTCAAATTCCTAGACGAAAACGAGCTCAAGTACAGACAGAATCAACCATTAACGCAAATACAAACACACGTCTGGTGCAAATACACAAAGACATTAAAGGCATAAGCACACTAACACGCCAACACACAGACACACATACAAGAACAACACACACACACACACACACACACACACACACACACACACAAAAACCAACACACACTAACAAACCAACACACACTCGTTCACTCGCAGGCAGGCGCGGGTGAACAAGTATTCAAGGATAGTCATAACCCAAGTATTCGTTCAAGCGTATCGTTAATGATTGCTCGAGTTTCGACTGATTCTCTTTTATTTGTTAGCTCCCAGCAACTGGGTATCGGATCTAGTTACTCGAAGAATAGCCTGAAGTACTTATGTTTCGCTGCTAGAAGACAACAAAAAAACATCATAACTGAATTCATTAAAATTAAGATATAAATGTGATTTGGTTTGTGTGTTTATATATATGTTACATCGAAAATGTAATACATTTTTGCAGCCAAGCGAACTTGAGCCATGATTAATTCATTTGAAAAGGAAGTCATACATCAGTCGTTAGTATTTATGCATTTTTTGTTTACAAGATCTGTTTATAACTACGATACAGTTACGATACTTTTTTGTTGCTGTAGAATGCGGTCATTCTCAACCATCAGTAATCCCCTTCCACTGAGTCCTTTGTACAGTAACCTTAACCATTTGAGTCCCACCGTCGTTTTTCAAAAACATTTGGGACGGCATGACTGTCGCGTCCTTCGTTGAAATCGTTTCAATTTTTAAAAGTAATTGACTCGATTTCTCCTGTTAAAAGTTCCTTATCTCTCGTTAAATTAAACAAATTTACAGTTGTTTGTTTGGAAAGGTTTCTGCAATGCAACTTTTCTGACAAAATCCCTCTTGGTTTTTTGGTTCAGTTTATTTAGAAAAATTTGAAAATTTCTGCGCTTAAATAAAATTTGCCTGAAGTGATCTTTTGTCATTTTGATCAAGGCAGTTTGCCATAAACTTGTTTTTCATTACTATTGTTTCGGTTCGTTTGTTGTTGTGAGCGTTATGTTTTGATTCCAAATATATTTTCTATATCTAACGCTGATAAATTCCTCAACAATACTCAGTTTGGAACATAGAAACGGTTTCCACTTGTGAATCAATACACTAGTGCACCAGTGGATGGAAAATGAAAAAATCAGTTTTAGATATTCAGACGGTCCACTCTACGTATGTATCGTATAGTTTGCTCTCTGTCTAACCGTCACGAATGTTTACTCTTCGATTTGGTTTCATGGTTTACACTATAATTTAACTTTTTAGCATCGTTTTTGATAGTCGAGATCTTTCGTTTAATCACTGTTTTCAGGTTTCTTAGGCGACCGTTCATAACAGAAATATTTGACTACTTCACACCCTTGCTGTCCAAATTGGATTTTTCTGAATACAAACAGCTCGGTTTTTGCAGTTTTTTCTTCGTAGCATTTTTTATTAATCACTTTGTACTCTGGCTACGCACATCCAGAAAAACACTTTTTTACTGTTGACTGTTATTAAAGAAGTGTCGGCTTCAAAACACTGTGTCGGAGCTTTGTGAAATTTGCAATTAGTGTTTCTCAAATGATGCTCAGACTGGACGTTATTGCGGTGTTTTGATCCACACCGCAGGTCGTTTGGCAAACTCCTTCTTATACGAGAAGTGGGCGATTTTATTGGTTCCGAACGGCACCCAGCTCTGTTTACTTGAATAGCTCCTTGCATCAATTACAAAGAGGATTTACATAAAAATCGTATTTCAGGCTTGCAGCTTTTCTGTTGTCAGAAAGCTTTGTTTATAGTTTCGCACATCTATGTGTTTTCGACGGGTTTGTCAAAAGAGTCTATTCAAACCGGATAGTATGAAAGCTTTGTTTTATCCGCGAAACATGTGTTTCCTGACGTATGTCACTAGAACTTGTGGTTTGGGTTTCATAAGAAATCTCGTAACTAAATGATTCTGCGGTTGATTTTTTTGTCTTTCAAGTTGTTCTGTACAATATTCCACGTATCTCTTGACTTTGGAATTCAACGAGGGCAGTTCTTCCAGCTTTGTTAGTCGGATTCATTCATGATATGTAAGTAATACAAGCGTTGTTTTTATCGGCGTCGTAAAATTATTTTGAAATACAAAAACGTAGTCATTTACTCGACTTTTGCAGGTCACATCGACTTGTCTTGGTTTGTTTGTGGTCAATGACAATGTGAAGATTTTGTTGCTATATTAATGAAAATGATCAACAGAAAAATCCGTAATGTATTTTGTATTTAAATGCATGTTTTTCCGTTTCGGAGGGTTCCTGAATAAAGACGTCATTTCCCAAAGCGGACAAATTTTGTTTGTGAAGGTTGTCATCTTAAGAAGTACAAGTGGTTAAAGACTGTACAGTCCCCTCGTATTACATTAGGACTATTAAATGCTGTCGTTCAATCGAAGTTCTTCCGATTTCTTGCCCCGTCGCATTTAGGTTTTTAAAAGTATCGTTTAGGCAACTCGATCCACACTATTAAAAGAATGCTGTTCGACCCTGTATCAATAGGTCAAAATTCCAATTTAATCTGTTTCAGTTCTAAGTTTCGTTGCAAATGTCGAGTAATAGTACCGCAGTCGCCGCCAGTGTTCTTAATCCTTGATCCGTTTTGATTGTGAATTGCGTTTTTTTGTCGTCCATCTGTATGCATTGCATGTAACACCATTCCTCTCTAATCGGCTTTTGAGTAAAACAACACTCCCGGTCGACTTACTATTGAACAACTGGATCATTTTTTGCTAATTTTAGACCCTTAGAACTCTACCAAGAGATTATCCACGCGTTTCTCGCGTCTTTTTCTTAGAAGGG
>JAOBYE010713692.1:0-10969 GCA_025403585.1 Parazoanthus swiftii
CGCCCTTCGGGCTCGTCAAAATACTGCGAGACTCGTAACAATATCCAGCCATACTACATACTAAACTGTCTAATAAGATATATATACTAAACTATACTGTACTGTACTGTACTGTACTGTACTGTACTGTACTGTACTGTACTGTACTGAACTGTACTGTACTGTACTGTACTGTACTGTACTATACTATACTATACTATACTATACTATACTATACAATACTATAGGAAAATCCATTGCCTGATTTTCAATGGCAATGGATTTTCCTTGAATCGCATAGTAGGGATGAATCTCGCAAGCTTGAGCGTTTGTTTTTGTGTTTTCTTGTATGTTTTCGCGCGCGTGAAAGCCATTTAGTTGCAAGGTCAACTAGCCAGCGAATCAGATGTAAGTTCACTTCGGAACTTCAAATCAACGACAACGACAAAACTCAGAACGCTCGCCACTTTAATCTGGACCTCGTGGTGACAAGTTAAAACGAAAACCTCTGTTATTTTTCACTTAATACATTATCTCAAAACAGAGATCAGTCTAGAAAAGCACAATTTTGCGAAAAAGACGCGGGCTTTTACATCACCAATGCCTGAAATCGTCAAATATCCCTTGGCTTGAATCAATGAATAAGTAAGTATTTCAAGGCGGTTCCATTTTAGAAACAAACGTCAATACATTCATTTTATTTTACAGAAATCTTAGAAACGATTGTTTAAACTTCGAAGCCCAAAATGACTAAATGTCACTAAATTAATTCAAGTTTGTTTTCTTTCTTTCTTCGCCAGTCACTTCAAATCAGCGTCGGTGAACATTTCATTTTGCCTTTATCTTCACGAACGCTTCACACTGGATATCGATTGAAGATTGATATTCACATTCACAGGTAAATTGTTGAAAGTTGCACCTGTGAACAACCCTCCTACGGCTCCAGCTAAGAGTCCAGAGAAACTGCTATCGTTGTCATTCGCTGCGTTTACTGTAACTGTTGGAGCTGAAGAGTGAACTGACGGCAGGTTTGTCGCTTCTCTGAGAGCGACGACTGGAGGTGTATTGATAGCACTTGTACTCGGACTCGGTGTAAAGCCAGCCAACTTGTTTGACATTCGTCGCTGCTGTGCCTTAGGATTATGGCTGTAACTTGAAATAGACTTTGGATCAGCGTGACCTGTTAGCTCAGAGATTTCCAGCGGGTCGAAATCACCACGGAGGCTTAAATTGAATCACGGTTTTTCTTCCACTCGTGTTGGTGATTTTTCCTTGAAGGGAAGCAGTCGAGGCCATGCTCTTTATCAGTTTTGCCAGGGTGTTTATTCCCACGGGCTTCGATTCAAACCAGGCACTAGATTTCGGGTTGACAACTGGTGTGAGGTAAAAGTTTTCCGGAACTTTCCCATCTTTTGGTCGATGTTCTACATACTTGACAAACGCACGGTACGGATCCCGCTGACCACCATCTGTTTTCCATATTTTATTATCATACTTTCTTGCGCGTTTTGCTGAATTAGCTTCATTTCGTCGGTCGCAAACCATTGCGGTAAGTTTGTAGCGAGCCTGGCTCATATTCTTTGCCTTTGTTATCTCTACTTGTCTGTCGAATTTCTAAAAAGAAATGCTTTAACAATTGGGGGGCTTCTTGTTTCGATACTGATTTTGTTGAGGTCGAGCTGTTGGTGGTGTTTCTCTTCGTACCAAGAGCAAAACCGGCGAACTGCAGTCGCAGTACTTTTCTTGGTGTTTTTGGCTTCCATGTCGTTTTTAAAAGCTTCAATTTCTTCCTCATTAAAAGGTACTATACTGGCAGCTTGTGGCTCACTTCTTTCTGTATCCTCGCTGCTTTTTCTGCCAAATGAGACATTTTTCCTCGACTTTGATTTTGTTGCCGTTTTCTCGTACTTGCGAGTGTTAATGGTTTTTTAAGTCTCTCCAAAAAGTCAAATTTTAACTCAAAATTCGGCAGCACACACTCTTGTGCAATTTCTGCAAAAGTTCTCTTTCGAATAAAGCCTTTTGACATTAAGAATTGCTTTTCTTTCAGTATACTATTTGGTGTAAATTTCAGTTTGTTTGTAACTGTGCTACCGAAACTTGAGAAAACACCGACACGTCGCGTATAACGTCTCGCCTCAGTGCACACCAAAACATGCGTACTATGCGATTCTATACTATACTATACTTTTCTATGTAACATGAAATGACATGACGTGGCATAACAAAACACGACACAACCATAATGGCCGTAATGTAACGTAACGTAACGCAACTTATGAACTTATCACTAATCATAGCAACGTAGTTATACCGTTTCCACAGACTCCGCAGCTCTTCTTGCAGTTCCTCAACATATACCCAGGATTTTTCCTGCACTCGCCTCTGTTCGCCCACTCATCGCATTCTCTGCGTCCATTCTGACAGTTTCCTGAATTATAAAACAACATGAATCTCCTATATAGTCTCAAATTTTGAAAATCTTTGTCACAAGAACTTAATGCGTTGAAATAAATTTAATCTAACAGTATAATATTATGTCAGATCACTGTGTTAATATTGATACACCTTACATTTTGAGGTTGTTGTAACACCAATTGAGCCGGCGTTATTCACACAGTACTGTTTCGTGCCTACAATATGAGTGTCAGTCACAACCCCGGTACGGATTGGTATCGGTTATGCTGCGATTGTCATAGGATTTCGATTATGTTTTAGTGTGTCGTTAGTATAAGCCATATCGTCTTAATTGGTCCACGTTCTGTTCTTATGTCTTGCATTGCGATGTTTACAGTATTCCTTGTATCAGCCTATGGAGACTGTGCAAACAATGCTTGTTATGTGAATTCCCTTAAAGTTGCAGATTCACATGACAGTTGCACGCAGCATATATACGACGTGACCTAGAGATAGGAAACATGTCTGAAAACCCTATTTACGTCAACTTTCTCAAGGTTGCCGCATGCACAAAACAAATTTGACATACGTCTCATCTATATCCGTTTTATCAAAGTTTAAGGTAAAAATAGATAGATCTTTTTAATCCTTGTAGTTAAAATCTGGTAGTGAACTAAGTTGTGATGTGTCAAATGTTTACCTATATACCAATACGAAAAGAAAGACTTTAAAGTTTTCGTCTTTTTGGCGTTTTGGACAACGTAGAGAGTGCTTTAGATTTACTAAAGCTTATATCTTTTTGGCTGTGGACTTACTAATTTTTTTTTAAAAAAACTCAAAATTATAGGCTCATGCACTTACTAAATTTTAACTAAATATGATAGGCTCATGCATTTGCACACTTTTGTATGCGAACAACTTAGTAAATAAAAGAAGTTTTGAACAATCTTTAACTCAAACTGTTGATCCTTTCTTTAAATCTTTTCGCATCTTTGTACTATCACTTTTTAAGGAAAGCATAAGAAATAGCTCGATGCAATTGGTCAAACTCCGGTTACTTGCACAAGAAAAGAAGCAATTTACTAGAAGCAAGGAGAAACAAAAAATAACAATCTTTGATCTATATCAGATCCTTTGATTAGGTGAGCTAACTGCACATGATTGTGTAATATATTATGTCGTTACACAAGTCGGTAGCGAGGTGTGATTCCATTGACGAGGCTATATTTCATTAATCAAAACTGTGATGCTTCAGTCAATCGGACACAAAAGACAATATATAGCCAGTCAGATTCCATGGTTCTGCCAACATGTACGTTATGTGACTGGAATAGCAAATCGGCTCGGCTCTGTGTGTAAAATATATAAGCTTTGATTGGCGGCAGCTCAAAATAAATTAAAGAAATATACATAAAAAACATGTCCAGGTTACCTGGCGGGGGTCCTTGGGTTGGCGGTGGCAGTGTGACTGCAACAGAGTAAACGAAAGTCATTTAAAGTCACTTTAAAACTTTAATCTTTTCTATTTTCTTTCATATACAAAAAATATAAAGTCGGTCACGAAAACGTTAACCAAAAACAGGCCCGTAGGCAGGGGGGGGTGCGCGGGGTGCGCACGCACCCCCCCACGGATCCAAAAAGGTCCGCATTTGGAGGTTTAAGAAAACGATGAAGAAGCCCGAACAGGTTTATCGTAACATTTGGTGTTAACGTTAATCGAAACAACTTAAAAAAACGGCCATAAGTGTGCTTGCACCACAAATTTGGCTTTTAAGAGTCCAAGTTTACAAAATTTGCATCCCCCCCGACAAAAATCCTGGCTACGGGCCTGAAAAACAAATACACATGCACACCAAGATATCTCACACGTGACTATGGGTACGTACATGGCATATATATATTAAAACCAAATTAATTTTGTATGCACGAAAAGTATGAGAAGAATCGATTTGTTTTAGAGTTGAGGTATCTGGTTAACTAACTGTATATTTGCAAACGTGTTAAGTACGAAAGAAATGTGTGTTGAATGAAAAGAAAATACGACTAAACACGTTGTTGTGCATGCTAGGCAATATTTTAATACTTTAACCCATTGTCGAACACAATTTCTCTGTTTTCGTATTTAAAATAAAAAATAAAAAAGTATGCTACAAAATGTTTACCCAAGTTTCGGTTTGACTAAAAGCCTTCCTCTGGACATGGTTAATAAAGCCAAACGGTTATGAAACTCGGCCAGTTTCTTTGTTATAGATTTCTGTTCTCTATCTCTTTTTGTTTCTTGGCCATGACGACGCACAAAGCACAAAAAAATTAAAATGTATATGAACAATTAACCATTGAAATTATGTGGGCTCACACATTGAACAAAGTAACGTACACTGTCACGGTTTGTTCAACCTAAGACAAAGCAGCTTTGTGCTCTCCTTGAAGTTTGTTGAGCTCACGGCAATTGACAATGCTCAGGGTAAAAGGTAGTTTAATTCTAGCAAACAAATTTACATCAGTAATAAATTTTAAAAAAAACCCAGTGTATATTATTAGTTTTGAAATCAAAGTGATGGTACTCCTTTGCGAGTAACGTTCTGGTCTCAGTTTGATGGGGTAATGCGAGAACTGATGGTCCATGATAGTCCATGCCTCAGGAACACGGCGTTGATAGCAGTTCAGATCCCGCAAACGTCCAGGATATCAAAGTTTTGTCCCCAAAAAAGTCATATTTAGCAGCGTTTTCTGCTAGCGCGGTTTTGTTGGCCTGTTCTTCATCGATACTTAAAGAAACATCTGTCACGTTTGATAATTGCATGTTACGTGATGCCAATGTGCATGTATGCATCGGAAAAGTATTGATCAAAATACACATTTGTAATGCAAGAATGTCACACTACTATACCGTAATTTTAATTTTAAAATTAAAAGTCGTCTCAAAATTAATGCATATGTGATGGAGTCTGGAAGTATACTAGGTAAGATTAGCTAATACGCTGACGCGATTGCAGCACTATTACCTGACGGTCCAAGACGCACTTCAAGCCATTTTAATAGAGACACTTGACTGCTTCAGCAGAATTTCGACCTTAATTGATAAATTCCATAACAGAAGCTGTATGGATGGAGCATTTTTGCAAAAAGAAGCAGGTGGACTCTTTCTATAAACGAAAGTGAAATGGGCAACTGTTTAACTATTTTTGTAGGTGTTTCAGTTTATAAAACGAGGAACAGTCAGCAAAACAATGAAGGAAAAATAGAGAGAGTTTGCAAGCTAACCGAGAACCGGATCCTGAGAAAACTATGAACAATCATTTCTCGCATCACAGCTTGTTTATACTTTGATCCCCTTCGAAAACATATGGAAAAAAATAAAGAGGTTTTTTTTACATTCTTTTGGGATGGAAAAGTGTGGAGACTAGGCGAACAGTAGTAGTGAATGACTGTGGAGATGGAGGAACGAAAATGTTAGATTTGAAGTGTTTTAACCCTGCCCTTAAATCAACTTAGTAGCAACAACAACAACAACAGCAATAACAACAACAAACAAAAAAAAGGAAACCTTTTTTTTAAAACCCCATCTTTCTGGGCAGAAAAAAGGATGTGAAAAAGAATCACAATGAAGCATTAGATTTGTTTGTATGGACAGAGCTTATTTTGAACAGAAGTTCGAGTCGTTTGAGAAGCAAGCGTAACTCAGCTGGTTAGTGCGCGGCCTTTGGAGCTGGAGGTCCCCAGTACGATCCCCGGTGACCCAACAACAACAACAACAACAACAACAACAACAACAACAACAACAACAACAACAACACCAACAACAGTAATTTTATTTACACTCAGAATTTAAGATAGAAAGATATTACATAAAGAAAAGGTTTACAAATTAATGAGTGCAGGCCACCTATAAATAACCATAAGGCAGGGCCGTAGCAAGGGGTAGGGCCAGGGGGGCCCGTGCCCCCCAGTTTTTTCCTCAGCAAATGTGTCAAATGTATCAAGCTCAGGAAATTGCTCCAAGTTTGAGAAAAACTTGTCATATTTTACTAGTTTTAGACACTCTGGATTTGTTTCAAATGGCGTTTAAAACCCAGAAAACACGTTTTTAGACAAACTAATTTTCAAAATTTCCCGGGGGAGCATGCCCCCGTACCCCCCTAGAAGGCTCACACCTTCGGCTCTTGGCGGTGCCCCCCCAGTTTTCCAAGGCTTGCTACGGCTCTGTAAGGGCTAATCGAGACAAGTGTTCTTTAGATAATAAATGTGAAAATAAATGAGTTAAGGTCAGGAGTACAGAGTACAAATATTATAATTGTTATGTTTAAGCAAGAGTGTAAAACAAAAACAATAGAAAAAAGGAAAACAAAATAAACAAAACAAAGTAAGCGACAAAGAAAAAAACAAGATCAAATTACTCCATAAATATAAAGCAAGCATGAATTCGATACCATATGAGTTGCTTAGAAGATTAATATTCAGAAACGAAGCGTATTTGTCATTTTGATTTAATTGAAGAGACACTCAGAGATTTAGTTCGTGTTCTTCATCTTAGGGTTCCAGAGCTTTGGTCCGTAGAAGCGTATGTTGTGCGCGTATGAGAGGCAGAGTATATGTAGCTTTTGAAGCAATTAAGTCCAGTGTTTTATCGGTGTTGATGTTCCACACGACTGAAGAAATCATTAAATGCTTTAAGAAGACGGTTATTATTATAGTGGTGCATAAAAAGAATTGACTATAATATCTGGCAATTTTAATAAGTTGAGTTTCTTAAACATTGGAGACGTGTGAAATTGAAAATAAGAAAAAGTGACAATTCTAACTGTTTTTTTCTGTAAAGACAAGGTAGTTTTGTAAGTATTGCTCCAATTGCAAGTTATTATACCAACGTAATGACGGGAAAACTAATATGTAGTAAATCTGAGTTAGTGCACTACGGGGAACAAAGTGACGGAGTTTTGAAAGAATACCGACATTTCTTACAATTTTCTTTGTTAATTCGGGTATATGAAAGTTCCATGTCATATTACAGTCAATAAATACCCCTAGATATTTGAAACATTTTTTTCTTCAAGATACTTATTGGAGATTTTGAGATTAATATCTGTTGTGACTTTCTTATGATTTATGTGGTTTTAGCCTTAAATACCCGTAAAACTGAGCACTGACAGAGGAAAGGGGGTAAAGTGTGCACCAAAGGCCAACAGCTTATCAACTATTTACTGTTACGTTTTGCCCTCGTTAAAGAAAGTTGCTTTGCCTATTACTTTTTTTTCGATAATTTTTCAGAACGGAATCTATGTTTCTTAATTGGAATTGAAAATAAGGGCTTTATTTTTCAAGTCATTGAATTAAAAGGATCTTTTCAGAGTAAGTCAACTTTTGGAAACAGGGTTTAACCCAAGACGTTTGAATTGAGCACTGAGAAATTTTTGATAAAAGGCGAAATCTGAGTACACGTCTTTTTACAATAATTTGGACTAATATCTAGCTCTGCTCAGCTTCTTAAAATAGAAGCTCGGAACAGAGCAATATTAAGGCTCTAATTTTGTTGCTTAAGTATCGACCAAGACTTTGTAAAAGATATTCGTATAACTGAAAGGAACAGAGCCTACAACTGATCGACCCCAATTGGAAAGCAGATGTGATCATTAGAAGGAGTAAGATGGAAGACAACTTATTCCAAGAGCTTTCAGTGCATAAAAAGGACCAAATTTATAAACTAAGATGTTTGCGACAAACCCGTTATTACAAAAGATATACTAAATCTTGTACCTTTTGTGAGAAAAAAAAGGTGAAATCCTATCATAAATATTTTAGATTTGGGACGAAACTCATTTTTATGTTATTCCTGAAAGCTGGCAACATTCTCAAAAATCCTTTGCAAAAAGAATAATTAAACAAACAAATAAATAAAGGCACAGGCAAGGTGTCTGATCCACGAAGATCTTTTTGGATTTTGTAAAATTGTCGCAAATTATCATATTTACTACACATTCAAGTAAACAAAACTTAGAAAAGGTGCCAAAGATGACTTCCTTTATAATTCAACTAAAATACTATGCATTTATTGAAAATTAAAATTGATAACCTCGAGAAACGACTTTCTAGACAAATGGAAACCTTGGTTTTCTTTCGTAAAGAACTAGATCCGTAAGGTTTTAGACAGACAATATAAACTGAAGCTTACAAGCTGAAAGTTAAACCTTGTTGCTGTCAAAAGATCCAAAAAATGGTAGCTGCAAAGACAATAAATTGTATATTTTCTTCTTTTTCGTTTCTACAGACAGTTTTACTAATTATTTTCTTTTGTAAATAACACAGATGTAAATACTTGTAAAACATTAGTTGAATTTCAAAAATTCAAGAGACTTAAGTCGAAGTGTAATATGGGTGGTAATTAAGTGAAAATTTTCAACATTATCTCAACGACTTGTTCAAGCGTTGACTTTTTAGTATTGGACAGAACGTAAATAGTTTCTTCAAACATTTATTATTAACTGTCTCTGATTGCGTAATGTTCACTAAGAAAACGATTGAAATTTTCTTGTGATTTTAGCGATGGGATGCCCAGCTGTTAGTAGTAAAATGTCTAAGACCTTTTTCTTACTTTAAAATCTCTTAATCCTAAGTAACTAAATAAGTAAGTAAGTAAGTCGCAAGTTAGTTATTTGTTTAAGTTTGTCATTCTGATTCTCAATAAACTTTTGATTTTTGCTGGCTTACCTCCTCCACCTCCTCCTCCCCCTCCGGAACATTTGTATAACAGATTCATCTGTTTTATGTCGGTTGGGCTGAGGTTTCTCCGGTTACCAAGGGTTACCTAAACAGGAAAAAGTTTACTCCTTCAATTTTGTTCATCTTAAACTGTTTTTATTATGTTCCATTCTATGCTTTGTTATGATTTGATATGCTGCTCTATTCTATTCTATTCTATTTTCCTTTATTCCATTCTTTTCTTTCTATTCTATTATGTTATGTTCTATTCTATTCTATTCTATTTTATTCTATTATGTTATGTTATGTTATGTTCTATTCTATTCTATTCTAGTGCATTTATTGAATCAACGCAGTGATGAATCTTGAAAACAAACTGATGACCACGCGTGTATCACCAACAGAAATGGCGAGAAGTTTGAAATAAATAAATATGAATATATATACTAAAACATAATTAATCGAAGTTAGTGAAAAAAAAAACTGTTTGAACATATACACGATGGGCCACTAATAGCAGCAGTGTGGTGGACAAGTGACGTCGTTACAGGCAGAGCATTTGGGACAGATGGTTCTTCAAGAGTTTTATGTATCCGGAGGAAAGAAGTTCGAGAGAGCAGATAAATATGGTTTATCGAAACCTGCATAGACACTTCAGTATCACTTAGCTAACCCCTTTTCTCGTCAAACGCACCCGGAAGTTTTGATGCTTTTTTTCTGTTAAGAAAACTATAACTTCTAGTATTAAAGTCCGCCGCCATGAAAACGCAAGTAACTGGACAGCAGACAGATGTAATGAGGTCTCCTTAGGCCCGTAGGTAGGAATTTCGTTGGGGGGAGGGGCGCAAATGTCGTAAACTTGAACTCTTAAGGGGCCATTACACTATCTTTTGAGACCGTTGCTAAGGAAAATTTAATTAGCTTCAGTTTAACTACGCTTTGCTTTCGTAGTACATAATTTGAATAGTATCCCTTTCCTCGAATCATTCTGCAAAAATGTAAGTATTTTTTTGGCGTTGTGACAAAAGACAGAAATTTAAGGGTGAGAAATGTGTTCTTTAAACCACATTTTCAGCCACCAAAACTTTGTTGTTTGCATTTTTTGAAAAAGGCTACTTACATTTCAAGAAAACAACAACAACAACAACAACAACAGTTTTTTGTTTTTTCTAGAATTACACTTTTTTGTATAGTTTTAAATATTATAAGATATTCAGACACTGGCCCTAACCAATAACTTTTAAAAGCTAAAAATGTGCTAGGACCATTACATGAAATAATTTGATACATGATGACGATATTCTAGACAATATTATATAACTCCAAAACAGTGTAGAAAAAGTAGGATATATGTTGCATTTCCCTCACACAACTTTGAAGTTTTTGAATTGCAAAGTACTTTTTTTATAAAAAGGAGAAAAATGAGAACTACATTACATATACAATATGTATACAAAAATCATAAATAAACAAACTAATTAAAAACAAAATAACAAAAACAGAGGTACTCTCATACCAGGTACCCGCTATCTTGGATAGCGAGTATCTAGTATGATTTAATTACTGTCGATTTTAAATTGTATTTAAACTTCTCAAGACTTCCAATTTTTTTGAGGCTTTCTTCGATAGCATTCCAAGTTTTCGCGCCTTGGAATCTAATATTAAATTTTTCACAGTTGGTTTTGACTTTTGGAATATAGAAATTTTCTTTAGTTGCAGATCTAGTTTGATATTTGTGTATATTGCTAACTGATGCACTTATGGCCTTTGCCTTTTTTTGTAGTCGTTTCGATTTACGTAGCACCAGCTGTTACGGATAAAATTATCCGGGCTTCTTCATCGTCTTATAAAACCTCCAAATGCGGACCTTTTGGGCTCCGTAAGTGGGGGGGGGATG
>JAOBYE010713703.1:0-10967 GCA_025403585.1 Parazoanthus swiftii
GGGAGGAGTCGGGCCGTGATCGCCGTAAAATCTTGTCGCGGTCATTAGGCACCTTTTTAAAAAACCAGCCAGATATAGTTCATGGCAAACAGCTTCATAATCCATCAATTTTGGAACATTTCTTAATTTAACTAGTCATAAATTTTGTAAAACAAAGTCAGGGCCAGTCAGTGAAAGTCATTCAAAAGTTATGTAAATTCGATGTAAAAAATGTGCATACGAACACTGCGTTATGTAAATTGAGGAAACTTAGCTTTTCAACTGATTGGAGCTGAATTGATACGTTTTTGATCACATGTAAAAGCCAAGAATTGACCGATTTATAAAGGGCTCATGATCACGTTTTGCTAGCCTCCCCACTGACCATTAACAGTTTTAGACACAATACTCCACTGTGATTGTTAAGGATGTCCACTGAATACCGGAGAACCCGGAGAAAAACCCTCGGAGTCAGAAGGAGGTCGACAAATCTCAGCCCACATGCAAAGCCCAGGGTTCGATCCCGGGTCCACAGAGGTGGGAGGCACGAGCGATAACCACTCGGCCATCCTGACTGCAAAAGACCATGCAGCACCTTTTTATTACAAAAAATTGTTTGTACTCTTATATTTGTTTCTTAACGTTAATGGACTAAAGTGGTGAATTGAGAAAGCTGAACGTTACTCAAGCATTCTGCTAGGGTCAGCCCTAATGCTAGGGCTATTTTATGTTAATTGACTAGTGCATATCAACTGCTAGCCCTACTAGTAGGGCTAACTTTTGCGGGTCAACTTACTTGGTTAAAATACTCGTGGTTAATACCTTAAAGTGAAAGACGTCATCAACTATGACGTATCAATCTCTCTTCCACCGTGCACTCCATAAACGAACGGTAACGAGTATATGCATCAGGCCACACCTGATTGACGATTATTCAGAAAAAGTTTACGGAAAAACCCCTAATGGTCGTTACACAGGTTTTATTCCCGGGTGCCTCGTTTGCACGAACCGCTTTTACTACACTTTTAAAAACTTAATAAAAACACTGAGGCTGAAATCGACCAAAAAATAAGAACAAATTAAGAACAAACTGAGACTGAAATCGAAGTTTATTGAAAACAACTAAATAGTAAAATCAGGGCAAATGCAACAATTAAGAACAAAATAAGAACATTTTGAGGCTGAAATTACCCTCAAAATAAAAACATTGAGGCTACACAAAATTTTACTGGTTCTTAAAAAAAGCGTATAGCAACGAGGGACGCTAAGGGCAAAGCTCAAAGATAGCGCTTGCAAGCAACAAAAAACACTGCTTTAAAACTGCGAGCTGGTTCATTTCGCATGTGCTATTTTTTGAGAAATCTATTCATTTAGTCAGCGAGTGTAGGGATAAAAGTAAGTTCTAATAGTAATATCAATTGGTCATCGTTCGTTCGAGCACCAAAACAAGTTCAGTTTGTTAAGGAAGAATTTAATTGAAGAAGTTTGAAGACCATCTTCTGACCCTTTCAGTTCAGTAATTTCAGGTAGTCATCGAAAACAAATCATTATTACTATTAGAACTTATTACTATAAGAACTTAGTTTTACCCTTGCACTAGCTGACCAAATGAATAAATTTCTCAAAAAAGTGTTGGCAATTCTTCAAAAAAATTGGGAAAATTTGAACCTCGCCGTTCTTGAAAAAAAGTTCATCTTTTTTAAAAGGGTGCACAAGCCTCTTCCGCCACTGACCCAACATAAACAAGCCCCGAGGGCTTACAAGCGGAACTTTAAGGTTTTCTGAATTCTTGACCGAGCTTGACACGCCACTGCTTGACTGCACATTTGACACGATGGAAACTGAGATAACAAAGTCAGACACGTTCTACGTAATTATTAAATTTAATATGGCTACCTCGGCCCCTGAACAGACGAGGCTGTGTATCTATGAAAGACCTGAAGTAGAAAACCGTGAGATCTTAGAAACACTTGGACAGGAAGTCCAACTGAAGGTATTTAAGACGAATATTAAGGAAGAAATAGCGCCAAACGATGGTTATGGTGAAGTCAAACCGGAACTAGCGGAGGCTGTGTGTTGTTCCGCGCGAACACAGACTCATCAAAATCAAAATCAGGAAGGTCACGTCAAGATTATTTGTGCCGGAGACTACTGCTGTAACTGGGAACGTTCTGTGTATCTGAAGGACTACCTGCAAACCAAACCCGTTATCAAGGTGAAGGGATACAAACCATTAATTGGAGTAAACATTCACAAGAAGAGACTAACATGGCGAGACAAGTCACACCGAACAAAACAAAACATCGTAGTTCAGATTTTGGAACTTGCTGAAATCGAAAGATTTACAGACAACTTAAAGCTTTTCTGCAAAGGAGGCGACGGGGCGATAATATTTTGGGGCCCAAAGAATCCTCTTTCTTTACAAGGGGCCATCAAATGGAAAAACGAAATTTTAAAGGCGACTCAGAGTACAACAATGCCAGTCGTTCTTTTGACAGACAATGTGAGCCCGAAAGTGGATTGGATAGGGCCGCTTGGAATGCTGGAAAGCAGGAACGCGATGGACGAATTTTGTCACAAAAATGGATTTGTCGCATGGTTTGAGATGTTTTCGAGAGACTGGAAGTCAGGCGAAAAAAGTGTCTTTGGAAGAGCTGTAAACACTCTGCTGAAGGAAATACTAAGTTTTGAAAACGATCCAAAACATTCGAATGTGACTTGACTTTGACAAGTTAACTTGGTTACTGGCTAAAGGGTGTCTATAAATCACGGTCAGTTAAAACACAAACTTCCAAACTAACTCAAAGTCATAAATTTAACATATTTATAGTCAGAAGCACATTATAAGAGTATAAGAAAGTTGTAGACTTGAAGGTATATAATATCATAAACTCATGTGTGCACAAGTTGTGATTTATTAAAAAGTGTTACTTTTAAACTGACAATTTCCAGATTTGGCAATTCACAGAGAGTATTTATGCACTGCATGTTATTTTGTGTGAATTAACTAAAAGTGAACTAAAAAGTAAATCTGATGCTTCTTTGCTCTGAGATTTCTCCTCCTTAAAAAAAAAAGTGCATCAATAATCAGTTACAAAAACTGTTTTTCTACTTAATAAGGGCCTGGTACGGGTTTAGGCACTGAATTCAAGGACTTTCAACGACTTTTCCTCAAAAGACACCGGCCTGAAGTGAAGTTGTTTAACATGTAAATAAAGTACAAATATAACCCTTTCACATGTAAAAAACTATTTTCAGCTGATTTTTAACTAGCACATTGCTTTTCTCACCACTGGACTTCATTAGGTCACTAATAGATAAACAACAAAAATATGATTCATTGTAGACTCTACCGACAATGCTATTTGCACGGACTTTCAAGGACCAAAGTCTAATTTCAAGGATCTTCAAGTCCTAGAATAATGAAAATCAATTCAAGAACTTTCAAGGATCATCAAAGACTGTACAAAACCCTAAGTACATGTATGTACAAATATAAAGTTGTTAGTCTATGAGGAAGAACCCAATCATGTAATGTTCAAACAAGGCTTGCTGACTACAACATTGTTCAATGCACATTAGATCTTGCTGAGCACAACAACCATTCAGTTCACTCGCTGACCAATTAGATACGTGTAATAGCGGTAAGTGCTCTCTGATCTGCAGACTTGGATACTTGATCAAACTAATTGGATACCACGTATTATCTTCTCTTGCAAGCATGCTCATTTTGATCAGCAAAGAGCTGTAGTCCTTGATGAAGCAAGTCTTCTGTCATTCCATGAAATGCAAGCACAGCTGTGACACCTACATGTACAGCACAATTCGTAAGAGATTTAGAATGATGTACATACTGTATATATATGTATATATGCTGTTTACTCCTTTGACCTAAGTTTATTCATATATTAAACGATGAAAAAGTAAAGCACGAGTCAAATGCAAATGCTCCAAAAAACTTTATTCAGAAAATACTACCAATTAGGAGTGAGATGGTATCTAGTATACACAATATATACGTACTGTATATTGCACATTAGTCTCATTCCAACTTTTAATTACAAAAGATGGACTTTGTTCCCCACACATTTACCATTTACTGTTACACTAAGAAACTCTCAATTTGGAATTATGGTTAAAAAATCTACTAGGTGGAAAAATTAGCACCACAAATAAAGTCCTTACCCAGCCTGCTGACTTCATGTATGTTTCTTTCCTCATCATCAAAGAACAGCATGTCTGTGTAAGCAATGCCGCTCACCTCATGAAATCTGACAGCAGTAAAGAACACAGCTTAGATTTTTTGCTACAACCTATTATTGTACAGTCTTTTACAATATTTCTATGGTTCAAGGCAGCAGCAGATGGGGGTTTGGTTTCCACTATTACCCTCAACTGAGTTTGAATTGGTTTACTAGACACAGCACTTCTTTTTAAAACACTACTTTAAATTTTAACTTTACTTCTGAAATTCTTCAAGTTAACACCTCTGAAATTTGCAATCTTCCTCTGTGGAAAGTTTGGATAAATGATTGATCTGTTACAAAAGAAAAGTTTGGATAAATGATTGATACAACACTAACTGGAGAAATTGTAAATACCTTTTAAAATGTGCTTTCTTCGACCCTGGATAAATTTCTTTGTACATGAAATATTTATTCATTTCCATGACAGACAATAATTCCTCAGCAGCTTTAGGTGCATTGGTTCTGTAACATGACCAAAGTACTGTGTGAGACTGCAATACTGAAACTATAGTAATTTATTAAGTACTAAATTTTAATCAATTATGTACCAGTAACAAACATGTTGGCTATTCCTTTATAGCTGGATATCAAGAATACTGGTCACATTTCCAAGCAGTCCAGCATTTCTAGGGGGTTCAAACAAAAGCTGACTTGTTTTCTAAATTTAACTGAAGATACTAAAAGAGCGAGTCTTGTCTGAGCTTGTTACCAGTTAAATAAACTAGAGAATGTATCGCAGAAATTGATAACAAAAATATTAAGTGGACATTGATTCCCTTACTTTGTGAGACAATTTTCCAGGTTTGGATTTCTAGGGCAGTGCAATTTCTGTTCCCAACAACCAACAAACCATCCCCTCCCCCGAAAAGTAATATTTCTTATAAATACTATATACTGTACATAGAACTTTATTGCAGTCTGTAGCACTCTGCCAGGGGGGGAATCTCATGTAGGACTTCGAAAAAACTCGAGCTATTTACCACTCATTCATGATTTCCACACCTACAGTACTCTATAACTAGAGTGATCTCTCCTGATATCTGGAACATTGAAATTATCCTAATTTTAAATCTGAACTCAAAAACTCACATTTTTAACTCTACTTTTAGTTGTCTTTTTTAATGTTTATTACTTCAGATCATGCACCTTGCACATTGTATGAATATATTGCCATTTTCATTGTTATTATTATACTATTAATTATCAATATCAGTATTAATTATTAATATTATTATTGTTATTATACAAAGTAACAAGTTATTATAGAACTGAAAGGATTGGTAAGTTTTTTTTTTTGGTTTGACAACATCGATTTCTCTCAGAACCTTTTTGTATGAAATTATATTAATTATGTGACAGTATTTTTGGGTATACAAATATTTAATTGACATATGCTGTATAGATGTTTGGGTCATTCACATCTCCTTGTTACTTTTACATTCATTTGGAAAATCACCCTCTTCTTTCCTCTCCCTGCCTCGCGGAACACTATCAGCACCTACCTTGATGCTGCCGCAACTGGGATTTCCTTTGCCTGTAAAGATTTTAGGATGGTGAGGACATCTTTGTACAGACTGATCTCATAACCCCTGCAATCTGTTACTGTACCATCCCTGGAGGATTTACAACAATATGTGTATTGTACAAGGGAAGCAATGTGACAGAGCTACATGTATTTACTAGTACTAAATCACTAAAATCTTATACATATATGACACATATAATTTTTGCATGCCATGAAGATAACTAATTTTGTCAGTAGCTTGTTTAGTTTGTGTTTATGATAACCAAATTGCACAGGGATATTTTCTAAAAAGTAAGTGTGAAGAGTGAAAATCAACATGTACAGATAAAAAAGGAAAAAGAAACACCCTTGTGAGCTCAGTCAAAGGTGGTCAAAGTGTAAGAGAATACTTTATTGGAACCTGCTGTTGTGGGACAGAGTTATTAACAATCTTAAAGATACTTGGAAAAACTCTTTGGAGAGTTTGCTATGAAGCTCCTATGGGAGACTTAACTTGCTAAACAGCTTGCCAATGCATTAAAGAAAGAAAATTAAGCTGACTTTATGGCTTAAAACTCAAGTCCGGAATGAGTAATAATGTATTTTCAGTCCCTTCTATCAAGCCCATTGGTGTTGTTTCATGTTCTAGTCAGTACCATTACTTAAGTTGAAAAAACTGCACTTACTTTGCTCTAGTGAATGGCGGGTGCACATGGGTATCAACCCACAGAGGCCAAAGTGTATAGTCTGGAATCAAACAAGACATTCATTTATTTTGCCACTAGAGCCTGTTTGCACAACTATACTGCTATACTTCGGCTTTACCTATGAAAAGCACACTTAAGCAATACATACCTAAAGTATATTGCATAGTATACCAAGAGCTCTTACATTTATTTAGCCAAAATTTTAAGTGCTGACCTGGCCTTGACCCAATTTATAATAATATTACTTTTACATAGATTTCATGTAGATTTAGACTAAAGCTAAGAGTTACTCACAGGGATCAATACTAACACTTGTCCGACCATCAGAGAAGAGTATTAACATGTTTATTAATATGGACCAAAGTAAAAGGAAAAACTCATCCAGCTTATGATTGACATACAGTACAGTATCTTGGAATTTATAGGCACTGTACCATTATACTAACTTTCTGTTCTTAAGTTTTGCTTGGTCACAGAGATGCCAAGTTTGAGAGATTGGCTGGCTGGAGCTAAGCAAGTGCTGCAGGTGCAAGGAGTTTTGCGTGCGCCAAAGGCATGGGTGTTGTTGGGAGGTTTTGGGAAAATACCCCACTAGAAAATTGAATTTGAGTTCCCCAATAATCACTTTCCTGCAGGCTGAGGTCATTCAGTTACACGTTTTACTGATGTTTCAATGACAAATTTCAAGGTACTAAACAGATTTTTAAAAATTTCTTAGATTTGTTAATAATTTCTTATTTCAAGTAGAGGATTGGAAAGCTGGAGATTGAGTCCCAAAGCTAAAGACTTGACATCTATGTGAACAAAAAATAAAAGTATTTAAATTCACTTTGGTAGCTCATTCCTCTGTGTAAGAAACTGTGCTTACATCAAAGAGTTCCCTGAAAAGTGCCGACAAATGATGTTACAGTGTGAGCAATGAAGCCTCGTTCTATTGCCAAGGACTGGCAATTTGGTGCATACTTACACTCTTACTCTACAAAAATTACTTAAATTAAGGTCATTAACGTCCTCAACGTCTGGTTGACGTCAGGTATATTGACCTGAAATGTTTAGTTTAACTCCCATAACTGAACCTATTTCCCAATCTATGAGTAGAAGAGTGCAAGGTATCAATATCGTTGGGTGATTTATCGCTTTCACCACTGGTGAACCCAGTCTGACTTTACTCAGACATCAGTTGTGGGTTCTTACACCGATGTAGAGCCCACGTGTGTCATTTGGCAATGCGGTATTTTCCATCAGCACAAGATCGAGGGCTCAAAAGTCAGACGACGAATCTAAAATGTACAGTAGACGGCGTTTCCCAAATTTCTCAGCCACCTTAAAAGAAACTAAGGGCAAAAGAACATATAAAGCTAGAGGTCAAATATTTTTGACAGAAGAAAAGATAATCCGTGGTTCAAGTACATCGAGAACAGTGGGCGGGTGGCGCCATTCTACGCTACATGCCCTACATGTGCGTCTGATCTAGACCCAGGCAGTCGAGTGCAGAGGTCACCATGATGCAGAAGTTGAATTGTACAAACACATTTTCATCAAGACTGCAAATCGGCTAAAGTATAAAGCATAAAAGCACATAAACGCTAGCTTTTCAGAAATTTGAAACTTTCAAAGTCAAGTTTTAAAAATTAACAAGGGAAAGTATGACAGGAGACAAGTACAGTATGCCAAATAACGATTATCAGTATGGATTCCTGAATCCGAACCCCTTTCGTTAAAAACCTGGATCCGTTCTAGATTAAAGAACGATAAGTTTTAACCTCTACAAAACTACTTACCCAAATCGAAAACTAAAAGTTTAGGAAGCCTTTCTTTCCCATATGCACCGAAACATCTTTCCATTATTTTTGCCGGATGCGAATTCACGTGCAGGAGGCCGGACTCGTACTCAGTCGCTTGCGCGCCTCCCGCTCCGGCAACACAGAAGTGACTGGGTACGAGTCTGACTCGGGGCAAGATTTTCTCATGCGGGTCAGTCACTGCCAAGCCAAGAGTCATTTTAAAAAAATAAAGGCCGTTATTAATATTACTACATGGATACTCACCCATATTGCTTTGTTGATCCGATAATTTTCTATACTCTTTTTTTTAAAAAAAAAAACAAAAAAAAAACAAACAAACAATCTAAATAACTTGACATACCACATTCCATGTAGACCTTTGAACTAATCAAATACTGTACTGGACAGTAATAGAGGCTTTGCGAGACAATGTAATACTAATAGACCTGACTAAATGCCATCTCTCTACCAGTCCTTATTTGACCCTGCCTGCAAACTGAGTTAACACCTTATTTTTTAAAAAAACGTTTAATCTAGTTGCAAAAATTTCACTGTGAAAAAATAGTATCCACCTGTTGTGAATCCAGCATCTGAGCTTGAGGGGGCCCGGGGGTCTCAAAACCCAGCAAGGTTTTTTTTATTAAGGAACTAGGAAAGTATGACTGGTTAAAAAGGGGTATAACACTAGAAGGTTCCTGAACTGTGGGGTTGACACCCAGGGGGACACACTGCGGAGAGGTGCAAATGGAGCGATAATTATATGTATATAAAAATCACAAAAAAATAACAAAGTGATGCATCAATCTTATACTTAAACAATAGCTGTGTCAATATATAACCATATATCTTCAACAAAAGTTAAAAAGATGCCGTATCCAGAATTGTTCAACTTAAAAAAATCAAATAATAAAAACACCAAAAACGTACCGAATCAATCCCCGAAAATAAACCATCTATGCCTCCTTGACACTTTTTATATCAGAGCATTCCATTGAGGAAGGTATAGATTTTATGACTCCAAGGATTCCAAGGTCGAAGCATCATATCACTACTTCATTATCAACAATGTTGATACAGGCAAGACCACTCGAATAAAGAGTGTCAAGATTGGGTGTAACTTGTCAGATTCAGTTTTGAAATAACTAGTCGAGCCTAAACTGATGCTTTATTATTTCTCAATGGTTTCTCAAGGATCTTAATTTGATTTATCGACCCACCCTTCTAAATAACAACTAATTCTTTGAATTTCATTCAAAAGAACAATTGTTCGAAAGTCAATCCTGAGTATATGTCAGTGAACATATATATTCAATATCGATCCCTTACAAATGTGGCAGAGCTGAACTGAACAGAAACGGGGGATATGGCTGAGGCGGAACTAGTTTTTAAAACATCCATAACATTTTTCTCAAACTATAACAAAGCTTAAATTGAACTTTGTATTGTTAAACTGAATGTAACAGTTTGATTTTTGGGTTTTCTGTTAGATAGCCTGCGTAGCGGCTCTAAAAGGGAAGGGAGAGGGGAGTCCGGGCGAGAGAAGTTCGAGCGAGCGAGCGGCCGCGGGGGGACTGGACTCCCCTCTCCCTTCCCTTTTAGAGCCGCTACGCAGGCTACTAAAGATAAAGAGCTAGTGGATATTATCCGACCTGGAAATTGTGAAGAATACGCCCCCCAAGGTTCTTTTTGGCACGTGGGGGCGTATTCTTCACAAGAGGAAATTTGTTTGAAGCTGTTTACATTTGTTTTACAATATTATTTTAAAAATAATGTAGTTAAAATTCGAAGATTGACTACCTAAATAATAACTTAGATATTTATCTATCTCCGTATATTTTCTATAAATAGGCTACGAGCATTTTGCACTTTAACTTACAGAATTTAGAAAGCATAGCGATTTTTTATTGATACTGTAAAACTATCAGGGCCGTAGCTAGCGTCAGGCAGGGAGGGCAAATGCCCCCCTAAATTTTGGACCGGAAGTTCGTTTTGAAGAATAACTTTTTTGAGTACAATGCAGTGATTAGCAGGGCCGTAACTAGTGTCACGTAAAGAGGGCAAATGCCCTCCCTAAATTTTGAATCTAGCTACGGCCCTGACTATGTTAAGATTGTGCAATGATGTTCAGTTTAAATGTATGTCTATATTTGTTACTGTTTGTGACAATTTAAGTAAGACAAAAGAGTGTCATATCAGTATAGCTGTTTCGACACACTGAATATAGCAACATCTCGCTGTTCTGTTTCTTGGATAGTTATTAAACTTTTGTAAAAATATAGAATGTTTTTCTCTCAATACATTATGTTAAGTGAATAGAACATCCAAAGGCAAAGGCAGCATAATATTAAAAGTACTACTATTTTGGAAAACAATACTGACTGTGAAGTGTTAAGTTCCAGTACCCACCCCCTTCTTCTTCTACCTATTAAAATGAACTTTTAAATTGAAATGTACTTTCCAAAGCGACCTCTTCGAACGCACTTAATTAATCTTTGATTACTTCTAGTTTTAAAGAACTAAATACAAAAACAGCGGGAACTAGAAAAAAATTCCGTGATAATTGTGAACTGATCGCGTGTCTTTCTCCTACAGAGCCGCGTGTTTGTCCAATTCTCAATCCCAACATGCTTTGCGAGCATTTTAGTGATAAAATTGATGCGGCACCCTATTATTCTCAAGCGAAACGAAGTTGACTTTAGCGCACCAGACCTCAGAACACTTTTGAGTTAATACTTAAAAACTGAAC
>JAOBYE010713725.1:0-10966 GCA_025403585.1 Parazoanthus swiftii
TATTACAAATTGCGACAGTACAGAGTACTTTATATCACCGGTGATGCAGACCTTACTTTAATTGGATATGTACGTATGTCTTATGTATAGTTTTCGAAAGACATTGTGCAGTGCCTTTATAAGGGTAGGATATCAATTGGGACTATGTCCTGTTTCCTTATCCCTGTCACACTTTTTTTTTTTTTCCCTTTTTGTTTATTATGTAAATCTGTGACAAACAAAATAAAATAAAAATAAAATAAAATAGCAAACGTTCTCATGTATTACCGGTGATACAGACCTATCTTATAGTGGATATGTACGTATGTCTGTTGTATAGCTTTTGAAGGATATAGCACAGTACCTGTATATAAAACAGTATCATGTTTCATTGGTCATACAGACATTTCTTACATTGGATATGTACGCATGCCTCATGTATAGCTTTCGGAGAATATAGTACAATGCCTGTACAGCAAACAGTATCATGTATCGCCGGTGATACGGAAATTTTTTATATTGGATATGAACACATGTCGGTATTACAGCTTTTGGAGGATATAGTGCAGTGCCTGTTAGCAAACAGTATAATATATTACCGATCATACGGACATTTCCTAGATTTAATATGTACGTTAGTCTGTTGTAGAGCTTTCCGAGAACATTGTATAATGCCTGTATACCAAACAGTATCATTTATCACCGGTCATAGAGACGTTTCTTACATTGGATGTTTCATGTATAGCTGTCCGAAGATATAGTACAATGCCTGCGTAGCAAACAGTATCATGTATCACCGCGGCCGGTGATACGGACATTTCCTACATTGGATATGTACGTATGTCTAATGTATAGCATACAGTGCCTGTTTTTAAAACTCCAGTGGTATTAGACGTATAGGTAAATACACAAACTGTTTTCTCTCTCGAAAATACTATGCTGGAAAAATTTCATATCGAGAACAGTTTTGATATCAGTATTGCAAAGAAACAGATGGTCAAATTAGGTCGTGGAAAACTCCTAAAAGTCGTGGAAAAGTCACGGAAAATCATGGAATTTCACAACACCGATAGAGTACGAACCCTGATTACTGTAGTTTTAGCTGTGACTCTGTCGAGTTGTGGATGACTACAAAATCAGGAGAGAACTCTAGAAGCTCGGTTTTGCCTCGTGCCACTCAAACATTTCTTCATTTTGTGCTCTCTAATCTGACTGAACTTGATAAGTAACTCAATTGACGTATGTTAATATTAAGCATCGACTATTCTTAGACAAGATTAGTAAAACATTTTCTTTTTTTTTTAAAGTTTGTGAGAAACCATGTCTGCCGCCCCTAATAAGTGCGCTACTTGTTCCGACACAAAATCGGTTCTCTGTGGGCAGCTCAGAGCAGTTTAAAGTTGCCAGGAACTATTCTCAGAATGCAGGAAATGGTATTCTACAGACCCATTATTTAAAAAATTTCCGGGAAACTTTCGCCTTTGATCTTGGCGCTCGTGATCTTTACTCCAGATTGCTTAGATCCACCCCAAATATCTTAGCCCTTGCTACGACTCTGCCGATAACATATTTCACTTTAGCCGATAATATATGGGAGGAAGTTTTTACAAAGTAAAGTTCATCCGGCACGTTCAAAAAGCAAGAAATAAGAATTTGTTTTTAACACGTTGCAATAGTTAATTCCATTAACTGTACTGATTAGATAGTTGACTATGACAAGACTGACAAACAAATTTAAAAGTTACATACTGTCTTGCAACGGTTAACATATCAGATAACAAAAACAGAAAAAGTTATGAAATGCAATTTGCATACAAACACTCGCTCTATTCTAACGCAAAATCAAAAAGATAATAAGTGATTATTGTTTTCCGTTGTTGTAGTCAGCATTGTACGACTGCGTCTTGATTGAACGGTGCCTTTAGGTATAATCATGCGTGATTAGTGAAATGTGATTGGAGGAAAACAAATCTGAGAAATGACTGCGCATGTATGAAAACAAAAGGAAAGCAATTTTATAATCAGTTTGCACACCACTTGCGAGGCTGAAACCGTTACGGATAGGAGTGAGAAAAAACCGTTGCGTTCTCAAAACCACAGTTTCAAGTATACCGAGAAGGACCAAAGTCACAGTTTCATATATACAGGATTCGAACGACAAAGATCCAAAGTGGTCGTCTAGATTTATCTGCTCATATAAAAGGTTAGTTTGAAATTTAAAGAGTTTGTTGGCTTACAGAAAGACCGACAAAGCGTGCGATAGCAGCTCTGTCTTTACGAACACACTTTTGTAGCTGCAGCTAAAAATACGTGTTGCTTAGTTTGTGAATTGCCATTGCAACAACATTTACAAATTTGAGCAGTTGTATAGTTTCCAACAACAGATGAATCTTCAGTTGTTCTCTGAAATTAACCTTTATTGTTTGTCCTTTAGCCGCAGAAGCCGTAAAAGCCAAGGAAGGTAAAGACCCGTCGGAGGAAAACTATCATTCCTCAAACAAACGCTAAACCAACGAATCGTTGACATGACTTTAAACCCTTGCTGCAATATCTGAGAGAACTTTTTATACATTTTACTGTTGTTTAGCGGTTCATGTTCCGAGCGTTCTTTAAAGAAACGGAAATATTTATCTAAAAGTAAAACATTGCTTGTTAAAAACTTCCAAGAGCATATGGAAGAAAGGAACTTTTAAAGAATGATTTCGCGATATACGATTTTATTTGCACCAAATGAAATCAAAATATGCGAACATTTTCTGGTTCTCGGAAAGGGGGAAAAGGAGATGCGTGTGCCTACCTCAAAATGATATGCACCTGCGCAGACTAAAATGATATGCGCCTGCGCAGACTAAAATAGTTTGCGCCTGCGCCGACCAAAATAGTATGCGCCTGCGCATACAAAAATAATATGCGCCTGCGCAAACCAAAATGGTATGCGCCTGCGCATACAAAAATGATATGCGCCTGCGCAAACCAAAATGATATGCGCCTGCGCAGACCAAAATGGTTTGCGCGCGCGCAGACTAAAATGATATGCGCGTGCGCTGACCAAAATGATATGCGCCTGCGCACATTAAAATACTATGCGCACGCGCACCAAAAACTTAGATGCGTGTGCATTTCATTTTAAGGTGCGCATGCTTATCTCATTATACCCTTCATTGAGACTCGGTTAGACAAACATCGGTTGAATTTTTTTATTACTACTGTCTGCTCGTTTTGGGAAAAAGCAGCGTATCGTATAACTCCTGAAAGGGTTTTCTCAATCGGCGGTGGAAACATCCAAACACAAGTTTGTTTTTTAAGAAAGAGGAAATTGAACAGAATTACCTCGACTACATCTCTCTAAAGAGAGATTAAAACTAAAACTAAAACTACTCTTTCAGTTCTTGACAAACTAGATATCTTAAAACTACTCTTTCAGTTTTTGACAAATTTGCTGGTAATATTGAAACCGTATCTGCTGAAATGAAATGAGTACACGTTGCTGTTGATTTGAATATTGACCAGTTTGACTCTTCAATCAATAAGTATGCTAATTTACTTGATGACAAACTCCGTCACTTATGGATTGACATTGTTTTACTAAGCTAGAATATCAACTGATCGAGTATACCATCATATTTTGGTCTGAACAATCACTGTTCCCGTGTTCTGTATGAATGTATGTAGGTATTTTATCTGTAAAAACATCCCTGTGCCGTCCTTGACATTAACGACAAACATCCAAATGAAATTTTGCATTCGTGAGAGAAGTTTATGCCTGATATTCTTAATAAATACGCATCAAACAATGAGAAATAAATGCGAACAATTTCGTGTGTAAAAGGATGAAATATATATTTCCATCAATTTGGAGTCGGTTAAAGAAAGCTTTTATTCTTGTAATTTGTATGTCAGTTTAATTATTGTCCAAGAACAATAGCCACACCTGTAAATGGTAAAAGTTATATTAAGGTTGCTGTTTTACGCTTCAGAGACCTTGAGGAAACTAAAAACAATTATTGATTTTTGTCGGAATCAAATGGACGGTAAGACATGCAGTTACCAATGCGATAGTTGAATACAAGTTTTAAAACACTCTTGTTTGTTGACATTATTTAAAAATCATCTTTTTATAGAAGCTACCATTTTTTACAACGCGAGATTTTTATGTGTACTTAGTTTTGTGCAAATAGCTTGTCAATGATCCTTGAATATGAATAGAAATATACGTACACACTACAATTATGAGTCAAAAAACACAACTAAAACTGAACGCTTCAAGGTCAAAGTATATTTAAATTAGGTCTTTTTAATAGTTGTAGTTCCAGAAATACACGAACAAAATGTAAACGTACATAAACCTATTAGTTCAGAGGAACGGCACTTGATCCCTGTGCGGTTGACTAACAGATGTGTGCCAGACGAGGGGCAGGTTTGCGGCTGTCGTACGGCTTTGAGTGAAATCAGCGAACACCAGCCTCCACAGTCCCTACTGCTTATTAACAATAATAATTATGGTAACATTAACAACAAATAATATTATTAATAATAATAATAATTATAATATTAATAATAATAGTAATATAGGTATTTCTTATATCGGATATGCACTTATGTTTGATGTTTATCTTTCAGAGATTATAGTAGAGGGGCTAAAAAGCAAACATTATCATGTATGACCGGTGATACAGACGTTTCTTACAGTGGATATGCTCGTACGTCTGATGAATAGCTTTCGGAGGAGATAGTACAGTGCCTATTTAGTAAACAGTATCGTGTATCACCGGTAATACATATATCGTATTAGGCAAATTAGTGTGTAGTATGGGTGGATATTTTTACGAGTCGTTTTGTATTTTGGCGAGCCCGATCACCGGTGATACAAGCACTCATTACTTGGATTAGTACCTGTACGTGGTGCACAGCTCTCGCAGATTATAGTAGAAAACCTTTATAGCGAACAGTATCGTGTATCACCGAACACGTTAGGTACGGACCATGAGATAACTTGCGGCGGGGGGTAAGCAAATACCAAAAAAAATTTAGCACAGATTCCAGACGCGAAAAAAAATTCTGCAGATGAATTTCGGTAAAAGCATGCTTAGATTTGCGAAAAAAAATATGCGGCAAAATCTTTGGCTTGACAAAAAAATCATGCAGAATAAATTGCCCCCCCTCTCCCCTTCTCCCCCTCAAATACCAAATGGTCCGTCCCATAGTAAAACTAAAAACGTGTGCTGTGGCGGGGGGGGGAGGGGGTGACAAAAAGTTCAGTTTGATCAGGTTCACAGGTTAAAGTCAACTGAGTAATCCTTACATCGCTTCAGTAAAATAGAAACTTTCACAACAGACAAGATTTCAGTTAATTTAAGACAGACTTGAACAATATAAGGTGTTCTCAAAGCGTATTTTAAAAAAGTTCCCTTGTGGGTAGTTTGCTTTATAAATACGTTTAGTATTTTTGCTCTCCGATCATCGTAAACTTTTGGAAATATATTTGATAGCATTTAGATATCGATGTGATCGAATTTCGTCCGCAATGCAGTTTTATTATACGCAGAGTCCAAAGTTCGCCGTCCAACATCGTCGAACGTTCGTCGTCTACGATCCATTGGCAGGCTTTTAGTAAATGAGGTCAAATGTTGCTGTTTTTATATTACAGCAGAGCTTCTGACGGGCGTTTTAAAAAAAACTGGTACGGCGCTGAAACCCTGGAGCATCCCGGAACATTAAAGTGCCACTACGATCAAATTTTTCTTTGTGAGATACAAAAGGAAACAATAGATTAGTTGTCTACATTAACAATATTTTGATTTAGTTTTATCCTAATTTATTGACCATTTTGTTTTGAGCAACATTACAGCTTACACTTATACTCAAAATAATATAGCAATAACAAGAGTAAACAATTAACAATGAAAACCTTCTAGAGCTCTAGATAAAACTAATTTTTCCGAGCAAACAGTAGAGCCAGTAGAGGAGTAATATATTCGTCAGGAACAATGTACCACTCCTTGTTGGAACAGATAAAACAATAAACCAACTTGTGTTTCTGAACCAGTGTGCAAGAACAGAAAAATAAATAAATCAGTAATTGTCGCACTAGTCTTATAAAAACGCCCCTCTCTAAGAAACGTCCCCTTAAAACTGATAGGGGAAGATAACGAACGAAGATGCAAAATATTGCAAATTGCAGACAGTTTTGAAACGAACTTCACGCACGAATTTCTCTGGCGTGGACTACTTCTCGGCTGAAACCGCTGAAATTCATACGTGAAGTCCTTTTCAAAACTCTTTGCTCTTGCAATAAGCTGAAATTGCAGTGTGTGAATAAATCGGAAAGATTAAGATACCGTGTAGAAATTTTAAAGTTGAAGTGGGAAGTAGGCCCAGACAGATTGTACTCGGCAACTTTTGGCGTTTGGAGGAACTTTTTCTAATTTTAGCAACCTTGAGCAACTTTTGGCTTTCTGAGCAACTTTTGAGCAACCTTGTATTGATATGTCTAATAAGAATCACAAAAATTAATTAACATGTGGTTGAAATTTTGGAAAAGAAACATCTATTTCTGTATGCATACTAGCAGGGAACGGGTGTTGAGAGGACATCTTAAGCCCACCTCGTCCCCAGTTATTTTCCATCGGTTCACTACCACTGCCTGAGCAAGACTCGGCCCTTCAAGATTATCTTGAGGCCTCCGTTATTCTTCGGTACAACAATGCCAAGAGGGTGTAGCATTGTTGGTTTTGTGCGGGGAATTCCTTGGTTTTGCAACTGATAAGACTGAGAAGATAGAATCGAGACAACATACTTGTTACTAGTTTTGTTAAAGTTACTGATATTGCTCATCAGGACATTTGATGCATTTGGTTATGCGACTGAACAGAGTATTTAGCACGCACATTGTTGTTATTTTCTTTAATTTGTTGACATTGCTCAATAAGATGCAAAAATATTTAACATACTAAGTTTTGTCCTGCAACTGTGCAAACCTTTAATAAATATACATGCGTCCAAGATATACACTTCAGATTAATATATTGAACTTTCTTAAGTTCCAGTTATCCAAAAAGAACAATGGTTGATGATATTTAATAATATTTGTATGAAATATTGATATAACAAAGTAGCAACTTTTCAATGAAGTTTTAGTAGCAACTTTTTGGGTTTTTGGGCAACATTTTAAGGCGGTGTTACACGCTGCAATTTTTCGTGCAGCAAGTCTCGCAACGCCGTTGCAAGACATGCTGCATGAATCGTTGCAGCGTGTAACACCCCTTGCAATGGTCAAAACTGATGCGAAACTTGCTGCAACAATCGTTGCAGAAAGCAGACACGGGTTCTACTTTTTGCAACAATTGCAGCAACGTTTTTGAGCATTGCAGCGTGTAACACCCCCATTGCTTTACTTTTTAACTTTAATTTAAGTAATTGCCAATAGCAGGGCTAATCCGGCAATGGGCGGTCAGGGCTCGTACACGGAGATGGTAGTAATATAAAACGTAAGACTAAGACTACAACTACTAATATAGTTATAATAATAATATTTAACTGATAATTGAACAATAATAATTAAATAACTTATACTGTAAACAACAGGGTGTGGGGTAGATTATTGCCAGGTAAGCGTGCTACTTGCACCATTTTGGAATTCGGAAACTGATAATGAATTAACGACGTGAGACGGAAGAGCGTTCCATAGTGGGACAGTCCTTGCAAAAAACGAGTGTTTGTGGGCATTTTTTACTCTTAAATATGTTTTGGAATTGTTTGAGTATCCATTGCTTAATGTTTGGTATTTTAGTTATTCAAAACAGTGAACATTGCGCTGAAATGATATCATTTTATTTGGTGAAGAAGATGTTTAGAAATAGTTATCGTGTGCAATGCATCGATCTGTTGTCTGTGATTGTCATACACTTGAGCTGTGACCAGAGTCTTTTGTTCCATTCATCAGATTCATTTGTGCCATTTTAAAATTCGCTGTGGCTAGATGCCCAGCAGCCGGGTTCCCCCTTGCAACGATATTCAAAATACTAGATACCCGGCAGCCGGGAGCGATACTCAAAATGCTTGATACCCTGAGCAGCCGGGAATGAATTTTAATGTGCTAAATACCCGGCAGCTTCAATTAACACGTTTGCAGTTTGTGTACCCACTGCTTACCGTTTCGAAGCGCCACTTATTGCTCACTAATTTACTTCAGCCAGTTTAAGTCTTTCGATGTGCTTCTAAGCAAAAAAAGGCCATCAACGCCATTTAACAAAAGTGCAAAGAGTCCAAGTTTATGAAATTTGCACCCCCCCCCCCCAACAAAAATCTTGCCTACAGTTCATAATTGAAGGTGCTGGAAAACAAACATAAGAGAGGCAACATGTCTTTTTTGATAAAATGAGCTCTAATTCAAATTCTAACCAAGTTTTGTTTTAAAAAACAGTAGAATCAGAATCTACGTTTATTAACCATTCAGAAAATGTGTTCTTTAAGGTTACAGGATAAGAAAAAAATGTGCAAAATCTCAGTTTTTGGTTTTTTGAATGTACTTTGTATAATATGTCATAGGTAATACGGTAAATGTAAAAATTTAATTTCAATATCTTTTTAAGATCCCAAGAATTCACAAAAAGTATTTTTGCCCCTGAATATATTCCCAGGGAACATTGTTTTGAAAATGTTCACTAAGTGTCAGCAGAGGTGCTAATGGATTTTTCTCTTTGATGAGCACACTATGAATCAATTATGGCTATCAAATGTCAGTTTCTAAGTCACAGTAGTTTTTCAACAGACGTATTCAAGTTGAAAGAGTACAGTTTAATTTTGCAACTGACTTTCAGTATTTTTGCTCCTTGAATCTTGTCTTCTACAGGCTTTTTTTAAAAAGAAATGATGAACAAGTCTAAGAAAAATTCGAGTCCTTTGATTTTGATTCTTTGATTTCAAAGAAGCGTTTTTTCAAACAGAAAATTAGTGCTTGGGCAGAAATTTCAATGAAGCAATCAACATAGTCTGCGTCCCCAACTTGTCTCATTTCATAGAACATCTGCTCCCTAAGTTGATTAAGGGAAAGTTTGGAAACATCAGCAGCAGTTGAAGCAATGTTTTCCTTTCTTTGAACCATGGGACAAAGTTGGAGCACCTTTCTTTGATGTAATCTTCCTCATACCCATTTTGATAGGCCAACTGAAGATGCTAAAATTTGTGCCAGGAAAAAGTACAAAGTGACAACTAGCAAATTATGATTGTACAAGTGGTTAGATCAACACAATATGCGGTCAACAACTGACAGCCGGCATGCCACGTGGAACTTCCAACTCATCTGTGATTGGCTTACACTAATTAGATTACGTATATTTTAGAAAGGATTTAAGACGGTAACAGCAAGAGATTAAAATCCTTGTGAAATTTTTATTCACATTATTTTTTCTCACGGAATGAAATTTGGGCAAATGCAATTTTCGCAAAACATACCTCCATCTTATCCTGTAACCTTAATGGAGATTGGCCAAATATTTTGTGAGCTATGTTCAGTTGAAGACAGACACCTTTTTTTTGTCCTGTATAATTATCTTTAAAGTGAAGTGCAAATGCAATTTTGAAGCACATGTTCATAAGGCAGTCTGTTGAATCCTGATTGTTTTTACCAATGGATTTTTTAAACATCATATTTTTCACCATGGCTTTGGAGGCCAAAAAGGAATTCAGCTGCATTCTGTAATCCATAATGACTGACAGAAAAAAGACAAAATCTTCCTGGCTTCCTTTATTTCCAAATCAACAAATAAAGATATTGGTTGTTTCTGTTTTTCACTGAGGCCATGTGTGAATGAACTGCAGGGAGAAACAATAACATGAAAAACATACACAAACACAACACTGTAGCTATTTTAACTACTACGGGCACACTTCAGCAGTGAAGTGGACTTTAAAACCCCGAAAAATATCTTCAGAAAGTAGACATTTTTCTGGTCTGCTTCCAGCTTTGAGATTTTATATACTGGTAAATTATATAGCTGATCACTTCATAGTACAAGGCAATGAGTTTTGGGTAGTTTCCAAGTAAATGTTGATGTACCGTAACATGGTTCTGTTTTTTTTCCTCGCCAGTGCTATTCAAGTCAAAGATTGTTTGACATATTCTTAGTGAATAGCAGCGGAGTTGACAAGGGAGGTTTTGAGAAGCTCTGTCCTGCAATTGTACAACAGATAGACAGCAAATCCTGTTTTATCAAAGGAGAAGAGAAATCCATTAAGCAAGGTTCAAAGAAAAGGTCAACCAAAAAGGAAGGTACTGGTATTAGGGCTACAGTACATTATAGGTGCTAGATAATTATCTTCTTTCATGTATTCTAGTTATCATAAAAAATTAATATGTCTTTGGATAAAAGGGTATTGAAATAAAATTGTTAAGAGTTTTTTGCTTTTTCACAAGCATGCCCCCAAAATTAATCAAACTTGACTTGCCTCAAAGAAATGAATAGAACCCCTTGCATGATGCCATTCCAATACTATAATAATGTTTTGTGCTGGCCTGGCAAAAATTAGTGGTCTGTTCAGGCCCGTAGCCAGGATTTTTGTCGGGAGGGGTGCAAATTTCGTAAACTTGTCCAAATTTATGGGTCAAGCACACTTATGGCCGATTTTTTTTAGTTGTTTCGGCCGTTTTTTTTAGTCGTTTCGATTTACGTTAGCACCAACTGTTACGATAAACCTATTTGGACTTCTTTGTCGTCTTCTTAAACCTCCAAATGCGGACCTTTTTGGGTCTGTGGGGGGGGTGCGTAGGCACCCCGTGCACTCCCCCCTGCCTACGAGCCTGCTGTTGTTTATCAGACACCTAAAATACAAAATTAGCAGGTAATTTTAGTTATATGATAAAAAGCTATAAGTTTTTAAAGGGTTCAGTACTCACTAAAAACTCCTGTTTGTCTTTCAGCATGGGGATATGGTTTCCTGTCTGTTGCACTCATCAGCATGGCATCTATGTTTGGTGCTTTTGTTGTGC
>JAOBYE010713736.1:0-10966 GCA_025403585.1 Parazoanthus swiftii
ATACCAGATCGCCGATTTTATACCCTAAAAAATACGACGATCATACCTACCATCCAAATATAGGGAGTACCCCCCCCACCCCCCCGGGGTCTGCAGTTCGGCCGATTCGCACTCTTTCACAAAAAAGCGATAAGAAAGAATGGGTGGCAAACGGAAGAAAGAGTAAAACAGAAAGCTGGTTTTCAGTAAACCTCGTCTGGGCCGAAGCCGTACCAGCTTCTTAAATTCCCTATTACAATTAGCTACGACAACATTAGCTAGAAGTACTTGGACCAAAAACCACAAGAAATTTAAAATAATTAAAGGAAGAGGGGATTAATTGCTGGGGTGAAATTCGATTTTCCATATCTCATACTCCACAAGGAGACAAATAGACATACATGCGACAAGTATATGCAACAAGGATGTTAAAATCCTTTGTTTCAGTGCTTCATAGTTAGAACGATAATTTGCCAGAAAACCTCTGATTCGATCCAATATGGCGCTGTGTAATGTAAACCACATATTATCATAGACTAACCCAGATCCTGAGTGACCTGTGTTAAAAATAAAAGTGATTTTGTTAGTGTTTTGGTTCAACCAGTGACGTCAAGTTTACGTGGCGTTCTCTGACGTCACTCAGGCCGAGCTCAGTTGAACATCGTTATCCATGACGACGGTAAAAATCAAATAAATTTAGCGCGAAACCAACGAGTTGAATTGCACGTACAGGCAAAAGAAAATAATATACTTTAATTGTGCAAACCGGTTTTTCTAAATATTGTAATCTGTTTAAATTGGTGTCAAGTTTTAGTTCATCAAACGCTTACCATACGGCAGAGTTGGTGTAAAGCCACAATGCAAACGAGTCACAATTGGAGCGAACGCCATCTTGCCCTCGACACAATGCTGCAGTGCGGAATCAATCAATCAATTAATAGTTCATTCAAATACATTTTTAACAAAGCTTTATTTATATTTTATTATTTTATTTATTATTATTATCATTAATATCATTGATATTATTGTTATTATTATTATTATTATTAGTAGTAGTAGTAGTAGTAGTAGTATCATTATATTATCACATAACGCCTGTACGTGTTTGTTTTTGTGTATCTGTATGAGCCTTGTGTCTTTATGTCTATGTATTTGTTTGTGTATGCATTTGCGTATTTACAATTGTGCGTATGTGTGTATATGTATATGTACATATGTGTGTGTATTTGTAAGTGTATAGGAGTGTATGTGTGTTTCTGTGGGTGATTTTAACATTTTATCCCGTTAACACGCGATTTTTTAATAATTTAGGCATTTTGCATATGCGCCCTATGGCACCCGTGCGCAAATTACACGTGTGTGTGTGTGTGTGTTTGTGTCTCTATATATGTACGTATATATATGTACGTATGTACACTTTCGAAGACCCGAAAATTTTCAAAAATCGTAAAAACAACTCAAAGACGGATTAAGGGTTTGAACCGTTTCCGAAGTTAACCAAAAATTTCCGAAGAATCCTCTTCCGACGATTTCCGTAAGTTTTCCGAAGACTTTGGCATGAGATAATGCTTTCTCGTGAGGTACTGTAGAAAATGCCATTTGTCACTTGCATTTTCTTCGTATACACACTCGCCTAAAAGTTTGTGTGTATACGAAAAATGCAAGTAACGCGTGGCATATTTCACGGTATCAGTCCTACTCGAAAGCGATGCATAACTACTTTACACAGGTATCTTCACGATTTTCAATACCTTTCTGATGATGTCAATAAGGTTATTGGGAATCTCGAGGTGAAGATCGCAGGTGAAGATAATATCATGGTCATCCTGAAACAAGAAAATAGTGTTTAGTATGTCAAAATGTTTGTTTTTAAGGTGTCTTCCACCTGTTTTCCATTTTACTGTGCCACCGAGCTTTATGAAAAGTTTTCTCAAGCATCACGATGGATTCGTAACAGTTTTTGTTAGCTGGTGTTAAAACTATGTTTTAGCTTATCATGCCTTGTACTACCACCGGAAATTCGATTTGTTTCCACCGAGTTTTGCAATCGATGATTGTCAGTCTTATTGAAATAATGTGGCACTTACCGTGACAACTTCTGCGCCAGCTTGTACTCCGAGAGCCCTTTGAAACGGACCTGATAGTCTGATCAGCTGATACCTAGAAGGGAAGATTAACCAAAAGATATGTTTGAAACAACAGAGAAACTGCGTTGTGGAAACAACAAAGCTAGCATATAACTTTAAACTGGTTCATCTTCCTCAGCCAATCAGATAGAAGTTCATAAGTAGTCAGCTAAAATTTGCAGGCAGGCAGAAAGACAGACAGACAGACAGACGGTCGGACGGACGGACAGACAGACAGACAGACAGACGGACGGACGGACGGATAGAAGAATGGATTGTTTATTAAAAATTCCCAAATCATATGTCAGAGCTGAAACCCAGTGAGGTAACAGTTTATACAAATTTTTATAATAAGTTTGGATCTTAATTATTACTAAAGAAAGATACTCCGCAAGAGAAATATCTGCGTTTATTACATTTCAAGAAAGTCATATGACAAGTGAGAATAGCTTTAAAAAACGCCATCACATACAAGGATTTTAAAACAACCATATTTCTAACTACCTCATTAGTTTCAGAGTAACATTTACCAGAACTGGATCACTACTCTTTGGCAAACGAAAACAGAGTTTTTTGTTATTATGCTGTAGTTACTTGTTGTATTATTAGTAGTAGTAGTAGTACTAGTATTATTTATGGCTTTTCTAGAAGCACTGCCAAAAATTTTGAATAAATGATCGGAGAGAAATACGACCAACCTTTTCAAGTCACTTCTTAAGAGCGCTGCTTCAATATCAATGTCGTTACTTTCAAAGTCAACAATTATGACGTTGAAATGTGGATCTCCTGTTTTTAAATAGAGCTGCAAAGTTAAAGCAAGATTGACAAGGGTTAGACCTTTGGCTGTGTAACAGCAAGCACACACAAACTGAACACAAGTGCGTTAGGATTAATTCACTCACCTCAGACATGTCATCAATGAAATATTGAACCCACTTTCCTTGGTTCTTAACTGTAAAAACAAAAGTAATAAAAAGTGAGTGTTTTGTTGAACATTGGCATGAACTAAATCACAGACACACATACTCATCATGTAAGAGGAAATTCTTATACACACAAACATTTCACGCACCCAAACACGTAACGCACAGAGCAACGAATACTTCACGAACAAAGATCTCGACATTTTACGCACAAGAACGCAAACACTTGACGAACAAGAACATTTCACGCGCATGCAAGCACATAAACAATTTACAAAGACGAACATTTCACGCCCAAGAACACAAAAATTCACGCACAAGCACGCAAACACTTGACGAACACAAACACTTCACGCGCATGCAAGCACACAAACAATTTACAAAGACGAACATTTCACGCCCAAGGACACAAAAACTTCACGCACAAGCACGCAAACACTTGACGAACACGAGAACTTCACGCGGAAGCACTCATTCAATTCACAAACATAAACATTTCTAGCCCACGGACACAAAAACTTCACGCACAAGTACTCAACAAACGTCTCGCAAGTGTAAGTGTAGGTTTGAAGATATGAAGGTGAAAAAGAAGGTTCACAAAATGGTATCAGTCCAAAAACCAATCCCACTGAAATACACAACTGGATATTTGGTAGTGGTTGGCCGATGAATGAGAGTGACACTTGTGTCACTGTAATGTTTACACCATCATCATCACCATTATCATCATCATCATCATCATCATCATCATAACAATAATAATAATAATAATAATAATAACAATATAAATGGTATATCCGATTTTATCCAGTTTTAGCCAATTTTACATGTTTCAACCATGCATTTTTTATCCACCTTACTCTGCATTTTGTAATGTACTGACCTCTTTTGAACTATATTTACTTTAGGGGTGGACCATCAGATCTCTGCGGAGCGGAGGAAGTGGGCATTTTTTTTATGGGCAGGATTTTTTTTTGGTAGCTTTGGAGTTGCAAGAATTTTTTTGGCCAATGCTGATATTTTTTAGTGGTCGCACTATTGCAAGGTTTTTTCCTTACCATTTTGCCTTGCACAATTTTTTTTGGTAACTGCCCACCCCCCTTCCCGAAGATCTGATGGCCCGCCCCTTTATGTACAAGAAATAACTATAATAATTATAATGCTTTAGCTTTATTTAATGAGGGTAACACATTACTGTAATCTCAGCTACAAAAAACACTGCAAGAAATAAAGTTATGTAAGCCCGAAATGTCAGTCAGTATGTGATGAGATATCAACCCAATCGGGGGATAAAATTCTAAACTTCGAGTTAGTGCTAATCCACTGCATGTTGAACACTGAACCGGGCTCTGGTGATCAAACCTTCTAATAACTGTAAGACCCGAGAGCGAGCGTTGTAGACCTTACCTGGAACGATCACATGAACTGTGGCGTGCTGGTTTAGAACAAATCCAGTGGGAAGACAAAAGTTGGTTTCCCCAATTTTCTGGTAAATAAACTGCGACAAACGCACCGGTCTATCTGTAGTTTTAGAAAAAAACAACGAATGGGTTACACACTGTAGTTTAATAGTGAGGAGTTAAAAGATTGCGGCAACGAAAACCACCATGCAATTTATTTAAACTATTTAGGATCAAAACTACTTTTGTAAAAAGAAGCAACGCTGGAGTTCGTGCCAACATCAAATATTCACTTTTCAGTTTTTTTATCGTTTCACAGTTAACTGCTATAAGAGCCAAGAAAAATGATTATTGTAAACTGTCTTCTACTTTTTTAAACGCTTGATAATTAAGTAGAAAATGAGTAAAGCAACTTGTAGTATAAAACAATAAACAGCCCAATGGATATAGAATAAGGAATTAGGCCCGTTTCAGCAGACTTACTTCAGTTGAGTTTAATTCACTTGGATTTTATTGAAGACGTTAAACCCGACTGTAAAACTTCCTCAGACTAACCCGCAAATTGTTTAAGCCTTAACAGCTTATTCCATACAGAGGTATACGTCAAACCTGACAGATATGCCTGTGCAAATGACTAGACCATACAAAAAGTAGATGTAGTTCCTGTCACCCAACCGATCCTAAATATCCAACCCAACGAAACAAAGTTGCTTCAAATTTGTCAAATTTCACTGTTGACTTAACTTGACACAATCTTAAAGGACCAGACATAGTAGAAAAATAAATAATTTTTTTTTGAGATTATGACCTTGGTTGATCTGAAGCGCACGGCCTTCCTCTCTTTGCAGTAAAGTAAAAACGATTTCGACATGTCAATGGTAAGATCATACAGTTTTATTAACTCTGCGCACAACAAAAAATTATATACAAAATTAAAACAAAAAGTCCGACCAACCATAATATTTTGAAAGTATGCGAAAGGAACAACACAATTTCTTCGTTTGGTCTTCGACAAAGATAAAGTATTTTAGATGTTAGCTCTACCTCGTCCTTTGACATCAAGATCCTGGGAAATGAAAACAAACAAGAGAAAACTCATTACATGAAGTGCAAAGAAATGACTTGAAGAGTTATGAAATCAAAAGAGAAAACGGGGCAAGAAAACTGAGGTAAAGAACCTGAAACAACAACAACTACAACAACAACAACAATTTATATATTTATACTCTCAAACTTCAAAGGTTGCAAGAAATGCGAAATATAAATAGCTGCGAAATACAAGGCATCGAGATACTCATGACGGGGAAAAAGTAGAAAGCCTGGTTTTCACGTCTTAAAAATCCCAAACTTTCATGTCCAGAAATTTTCTTTACTCCAATTCCTGAGCACGAATTTTTGTTCAAATGGTATTTACCCTTAAACCCCCTCCCCTCAACGACAATTTACTATTCCGGACAAGAATGTTAAAAAAGCTAGCCTGCTTTAGCCTGCTTAGTTTCTGAGATAAAAGGACAAAGACCGCTGACATACAGCAGTCGCGTACCAGTTCTATAAGGTAGCGATCTCCCTTGACGATGTCATGGTTTTCCTCAACATTAAGAATGGTCTTCAGACTGTACATGCTGTGAATGAGAACAGAGAAAAAACGTTGCTGAAACAGTTTAAAACCCATGGAGTGGAATTTACCATCATAATTTACCATTCCCTAACGAACATGTGTATTTTAGGCCTACAGGTACTGCAAACAGTGGATGTCCATCGCGACGAAATTAGTTTAACAAGTAAAATGATCCGACCGAAACTAGGTGTATAAACCCATCAAATTCAGTAGACGAAATAAACTAAGCAGGGGTGTTAAATTCGACAACCTCACCCGAATATACCTCGCATTTATTGCTGAACTGGGTTCGATCGGGGCGAAATCGGTTTCAATCACTAGCCGGATTACCGTCGAACTTAACGTAAAAGCTATGTTTAGCCTCCGAGGGGAGGAGGGATATTCTGAAGTCGGATCCTGAATAAGTCTAAACAGTGAATTATAATAATGAAAAATGATCACAGAATCCATGATTAGCGCATGCACTGTGGACAAAAGTGACACAAGTCCACTAATACAACATTTTTCTAATGCAATTTTTTGCTAGAACCATTCCCTTTTGGGGGCTAAAAGTCATTACTCGGCCAAATATCCGGGCTAATTAATTCAACATACACATCACTTTTAACCATGACAAGGGAATGGAACAAGCTAAATTTTGCATTACAAAATTGGTGTATCTGCAAACTTTTCTTTTCTTTTCAGAAGGGTAGGGCTTAACAGAGTAAATTTAAAGCTAAAAGAGGGCTTATTAGAAAGGGGACTTGATGGAGAGGTAGAGCTAAATACACAGTTAACGATAATCTAAATAAATTCGAGAGGGCAGAATTACATTATTAGAAGTAAGCCCAACTAGGCAAACGCTCAGAAAATGGAATTTTATCAAGACAGCGCAGGAAGCTTACCCTTCGTGTTTTCTGTTGAGAGCTTTCAAGTATCTGTGCACCACGCTTAAGGCAACCTGCCAAGAAAAAAGCAGAAAACTCTCATGATGGCAATAAGAACATACGGCGAATGGTGAACTTCTCTAAAAACTATTAAGTAATTCTACATTTGCGTTTGACGCAGCGAAAAATTCCCACACTTAAGACTTAGTGGGCCGGTTTTCTTAACAAAATTTAAACATCAGCAAAGTGTCTAGCTGTTGTTTACAGAACCTTTTGACAAAGGATACGATAAGCATGGGTTAGATTTAGATTACGTGTTTTACCCTTTCACTCCTAGCATGTTTATCAACTTCAACTTTCTCTTTACAGTATCAATATAAAATACGTTGATTGATTGTGAGAACTTAGGAACTAATAATCCACTGATATTCTCTTAGATGAAATGCAAATATCTCCTAAGCTATTTGTGAGAAATACACGAGACAGGTAATAAGAATTTGCAAACACATCATTAAGCACTAAATGACTAGTGCACTTACATCTTTGCTCAGTAACAAGTTTGAATCACTGCCACACTTTGTAATGTTCTGGTGGAACAAAAAAGGAGTGAATCCTTCTATGAAATACATGGACGGTACTTTAACATGAATTCCCCAGCGCTTGAACAAATTGCTCTCAAGTACCGTGATGTTGACTCGGTAGTTGTTCTTCTGCACCATTTCTTGCACTCGACGAATGTACGCCCAGACACTCTTGAAACGATACAGAAGATTTTCAGCTGAATCTTTAGGCATCAGCCAGGGGGGTATTGTACGAGGAGATTGGCTTGGCCAATTGTGGCGTGACGTTTCTTGGCGTGACGGATCGCGATGTGATTGGTCACGAGAAGATTGATCGTGACGTGACCGATCCTGACGTGGTTGACGATTGCTGGATTGGTCAGGACGTGATCTATCGTGGCTTGTCCGTTCGTGTGAGTGATCCTTGCGTGACTGATAATGATGTGAACGGTCACGATGTGGCTGTTTAATACGTGACTCCTCTTTACGAGACAATTCTGAATTTACTTGTCGAATACGAACTTGTCCTCGAGGGGCATACTCATCATTCTCCACCGGTCTTTGCATTGATCGTGAATTTCCAGCACGCCCTGGAAGTCGTGAAACTTTACCATTCCTTTCGGCTTGAACTTCTCTTCGTTGGGCATGTGCGATTCTACGCCGTCTCTCGCGTGCAGTTTCCCTCGAGTCCCGGTATCTTCTTTGTGCATTCATTGCCTCGTTTTCAATACCAAGCAAACGCCGAGTTCTTGGCAGCTGTATGTCTCCACCGTCATGGTACGAACTGTTTTTCCGTAACTTCCGCGAAGTAGTGACATTTCGAGAGCGTTTTTGTGTCTTGGATTTCTTTACCACTCTCTTGCGAACTTTCTTTTTGGCTCTAGAAGGATTTGGGACAGCGTTTACATTTTGATGAACTGTTGCTTGCTTTCTTCTACGTTTTCTTTTGATAGGTTTTATTACCGAAGGGATAATCTCTTGTCTATTTCCACCTTCAAACTGGAGTAATTCTTTCTCAAACTCTGCATCAACCTCTTCTCGTAATAAGTTTACTTCTCCGTTACTAAATATCCTAATTCTGCCCTCTTCATACAAGCTATCATTGTTTAGTTTTGGCACCATAGCAGAGGAGGACAGTTTGTTTCCATGGGAGTCTTTAAAACGGCGGCTTCTACACTTGTCGAACTGTTTCATATGCGTGAGGTCCGTGTGATCATCCGGATAGATTGCACTGTCGTGGATTAGTTCCACCCCCTGGTATCGCCTCAGACGAAAGTCCACCAAATAACTCGGAGAATAGCTGCAATTTGGAAAGAGATTACTAATATGCGACTCATCAATAAATTTCGCTCTGTGAATTTCATCTCGCGGATCCACTGTCCCGAATTTGTGGACTCTCTCGTCCAGTAAAATTCTTAGTGTCTCGTGATGGGCGTGGCTCGGCAAATCTTGGGGGATGTACTTGGCGTACTCTGTGACGTCATTTGACAAAGCCTCATCGCTAATATAGAGAGAAACAGACTTTCCAGAGATGTGACGTAATCCGCTCATGCCAGGAACCTTCCACCCAACCATTAAGTGGTCTTTTTTACCCGCTTGCTTATGCAGTGCTTCTACAAAGTATTTTTGTCCTTGTCGCAGGAAAATTGGTCGTGAGATTTGCGAGGCGTACTTCGTGAACTTTGCTACTTCTGTATTGAAATCCCCATCAAGCGCTGTGAGATTTCCTACCCATGCCAACAATCTTACGTTCAGTGGGCTGTCGTCGGTGCTAAGCCACAGTTCTGAGCTGTCATCTGACGAGACGGCAAAGGTGTACTTTCCTTCAGGACCAAACAGAAGTTTTGAAGTTTAGTTAGTCTGTTCCATATGTGGTTTAATCTAACTTCCTAAAACACCAATACTTCTGAACACCACCCACTTCCCCTCCAAAACAATTCTAGGTATAAATTCACTTTCAACCAGGAAAAAGTAATCCATAAAATAGTGGCGAGGAAAAGACCAGGTAAGCATGTTCAGCGAAACAACAATAATCTTTCTGGTGTAAAGTCCTAATCAGCCCCCCCTTCTCCCCCACCTTCTCTTTCACTTCCTCAAACTAACAAAAAAAGGAAAAAGGAAGGTGGAGGTAAATTTAGAAAGAGAGAGATCGAACTTGTACAGACAATAAATATGCTGCTGAACTAAGACGGATTAACAACTGACCATTGGCAGAAAACCTAAAACGTGTTTGATTTCTAAATTCAGTTCTGGCTCTGTCAAATAAGAAGTGATTACTAATGTAGTTGTCGGCAAAGGAGTGGTTTGAGTGTCTGACTGTTAACGTTAACCAAACCTGACTTTTGTCGTCTGCTTGAGCAAGGCACTTTAATCGACTTGCTTCAGATGAATCAGCGGTATAATTGAACTACAGCTTTTACCGGGAGCTAATCTGCGATGGATTTGTGTCCGGTCGAGAAAGGCAGTAGAAATATTATCTGCTTAGCACTACGGAAACCAAAAACAAGCACTGGCCTTGTGGACCACTTTGCTCGTGAAAGGGTCTAGCTTTTTTAATACCGTGCAGTCGGCAGGCTGTCAAAGACACTACCAGTTTGTCAAACATACAGTCTCACACCCAGAGAGATCCGTTGATGGAGAGTGGATAACAGCCACAACTGCCTCAAACCCCCCCCCCCCCCCCCCACGGACCCAAAAAGGTCCACATTTGGAGGTACAATAAGACGATGAAGAAGCCCGATTTGGTTTATCGTCATAACATTGGGTGCTCCCGTTAATCGAAACGACTAAAAAAAATGGCCATACGTGTGTTCAACCCAAAAATTTGACATTGAAAAGTCCAAGTTCACGAAATTTGCAGCCCCCCAACAAAAATCCTGCCTACGGGCCTGCAAATGCAATAACTATTGTTGCCTAGCACGGCTTGTTTCTAGTTGCTAGTAATGTTTCCATCTAATTCCTTTTATGGAATCAGTTTTACTATTCTTAGTCCTGGACAGGCAGTGTTTGGCCTTGCTGTTAGCTGCACTTACTCTACCGTTTTTCTTTAATTGTTTTCCATTAACTGCAACTTGCTGTGTATTTACTTGTAAGTTTTCTTTCCATACATCTCTTTAACAAGAGGCTACATAAATAGCCTAACTCGAGCCGGCCTTGACACATGAATAGTTATTGTTTTAAAAGACTTAAACAGCATATACTTCTATCTCACTTCTTCACTACAATTCATACTTGTACGTTTTATTTGCATACATCTCTTTAAAAAGGTTGATATCGCACAATAGTGAATACCACGACTGAAAGGAAAGTTAAGACTGCCAAAGAGATCAAACCAATATACAAGTTGCATATGGACTTCGGAGAGCTTAACCTTTAAGGTGGCTCGAAACAGTTTTCAATACCACTGAACTTTATAAAAGGCCTATTTATTTGTAGAGGTGGAATACTCCTGACTGTTGATAGCTGGTGCTACTATAAATTTTAACCTTACCAAC
>JAOBYE010713747.1:0-10965 GCA_025403585.1 Parazoanthus swiftii
TATTGAAGGTTGAAGTCCAAGCTAAGATACTGAGAGAAGTGTAAACTAGTCGAACAGTCAAGTAGTTGACTAGTTCCCAACTAGACGAATAAAGAAGAGCGAATCCGGTCAACCTGCTGCCTAGCGAGTCGTTGCTCTACACTAGTATTATTATTTGATTATTTGTTTTGGTTATTGTTATTATTATTATTAATATCAGTGCTGTCGAGCAATGAAGCGTATCCATACACTGTATATATTGCAGAGAAAACAAGGAGAACTGAATTTCTTGTTTTGTTCCTATATTATTGCTAGTTTTGTTCACACACCTATTTTCTGTTATCTTGAAAGTGAAAAACATCCAGTATACAAAGTTGTTTTTCGTTCTTGAATTCAGTTTTATAAAATCCCTAATATGGTGCCTTGTGTGCGACAGTTATTACCATAATATTATGATAAGATCTGTTAAAGGAAATAAATGATAAATTCATAATAGTAAAGGAAATACTTCCGAACTGGAGACATTCTGTGAACAGTTTGTGCCAAAGTGGTCCCATGTTCTTTGTTTAAAAATACTAAAACTAGAAAACGTCACTGTACTTGAAAACCCTACCACTACCAGGATAACTTATCCAACTTTAACTCATCCGAATTCATTAGATAACAAGATTCCAAAGGAGTAACATGCTTGCTACAAACTGTACTGAGAACATAACAATTAGGATTAACATAACAATGTCTTCTCTACTGGACCCAAGCGTTAGTGGCCTGGGTCCCCCGAGCTTGTCCAAAGAGCTGGTGCTGAGGTTGGATGTCGCACTCTGTGTCATATACTCTTGTTTCACCTTGACAGCCATCTTAACAAACTCTATCGTTATCATTGCTGTATGGAAAACTAAGAGTCTTCGATCACCGTCCGTAACTTTGCTATGTTTTCTAGCAGCGACTGATTTATTTACGGGGCTTATCGTGGGACCAGCTTTTATTGCGTCTAGTATCGTAAGGATTGAGCTAATCCCATCCAATCTTGCTGGTCGTATTTCTGTGGCTTCAAGTTACACGTCAGCAACGCTCTCAGTCTCAACACTGACTATTATCAGTCTCGACAAGATGTTGGCTTTATATCTTCATCTCAGGTACGATCAGCTAGTGCGAAACAGAAATGTTTTCACCACTGAGTTCATCTTAGTAATGTTCTGTTGTGGAATAACAGTTGCACGTGTGTCACTTCCAATCCTTGTGTTTGAAGTTCTAGACTGCATGATTTTCGCCATTTGTCTTATCATCAATGTTATCGCATATTGCTACATTTTCAAAATTATCAGGAAAGAGGAAAAAAGCTTGAAGTATGAAAGAAACACTGCTGCTCGTTTTAACAAACAAGACCATATGGATGTCCGAAGACACAAAAAATCGTCCATTACAATGGCCAGCCTCACAGCCCTGTCCATTGTGTCTTTTTTGGCCAATTTCGTAGTCAAGCTGTTTACTAGTTACGGCAAAATATCACTTGGGACACTTATAGCACTTGACTTTTCCGACACAGCTTTATTTGTGCTGGCAACCATCAACCCCCTGTGCTACAGTTACAGGCTAACGAAGGTGAGAAAAGCAATAGCCAACATCTGGAAGTCTTGAAACATCGGAGATCGTACAGACGAGTTGTCTCTTCGGTAATTTCAAAAAGAAGAATCGAGTTGATCAACTTTCAAACATTCAACAGACTCTCAGTTATAATTATATTCTTAAAGCTTAATAACCATATTGGAAATCTTCGTTGGAAAAACGGTTTTGAAGTCTTTGTTGTCTTGGCCAAAGTCTTTTATCAGGCTTTTTTCTGAAAAGATGTGATTTTAAACGATTGCAGAAACGATAGTAGTTTTGTTTGCGTATTTATTTTCTGTTAACTTGAAAGTAGAAAACATCCAGTATACAAAGACTACAAAGTTCCAACTGTAGTATTGTAGAGTTCTTTTTCATTCTTTGCCTTTAATTTTTTTCAATTCAAGTTTACGAAATCCCTAATATGACGTCTGGTGTGCGACATTTTATTGCTATAAAATTATGATAAGATCTATTAAAGGAAATAAATAAGAAATTAGTAATGGTAAGGTAATACTTCCGAACTGGAGACTTTCTGTGAACAGTGGGCTGATGTTCTTAGTGCTGAGCCTAAGTGGGCTGACTCTGTGTTCCTTTTGCCAGCTTGAGTTCGTTTGTTTGACAGTATGCAAAGTCGGGAGGATCACCGTATTGCTCTCTGCGGTTACATTTTGAATCAAAAAGTTGTTACATTTCGTGTTAAAAAGTTGTTACAATTCGCGTCAAAAGTTGCTACATTTTGGTTTGATGTTACATTTTGCGTCAAACGTTGTTACATTTTGCGGCGTAACAAGCACCGTGTAATAATAAAACAATAAAGAAACCATGACTTTCCCAAATGTTCAGTTTACGTTTATAAAACCGAAAGTAACAAGGGTCGTTACTTTTGGAATTCTGCGGTATGATCGATTTCTTCTGCACTCCACTGAGGAACTGCTGAGGAAAGTTGATCGAACAACAACGCCGACAGACTCGTGAAACAATGCTGCTGACTTCTAGACAAGGAACTGGATCGTTTATCAACCTGGAATAGTGCCGCAAGCAAACAAAGTTGCTTTTGACATGCTAATTTAAGTAAAAAAAGCAAACTTAAACACCGTTTAAAAAAACTTAAATCTTCAGTCGTTTTCAGAGCACATGGCAAGACTGAACTGGTGCGGAGGCGGAACAACACATAAAACAGGGGTTAGGGTAGAGAAACGTGGAACCATGGAATATCCTAGGGAGTCGCCCTCTACTCTGAGAACGAGAGATGACATGCAATATAAATAACCCAAACCTTTGGGATAGTCCTGATCATCCGCAGACAAACATCAGCAGGCCCGTAGGCAGGATTTTTGTCGGGGGGGTGCAAATTTTGTCAACTTGGACTCTTAAGAGCCAAATTTATGGGACAAACGCACTTATGGTCGGTTTTTTTAGTCGTTTCGCATTACGGTAGCACCTACTGTTACGATAAACCTATTTGGGCTTTTTCATCGTCTTCTTAAACCTCCAAATGCGGACCTTTTGGGTCCGTGGGGGGGGGGGTGCGTACGCACCCCGCGCACCCCCCCTGCCTACGGGCCTGATCAGTGCAATGACTTATGAACTAATTATTATTGTAAACGCAAAGAGTTTTTGATTTATAGTTATAACAACGTTGTACTAATGGTAATAACTGTTACTGTTTTTCATGTTTTTTATATTCCTTTTTATAATTTATTTTATTTTATTTTTACTTTCATCTAATTCCATGTGTTAGTCTTCCGTGATGTCAATCCCTCATTCCGTTTCTGTCACTCCGTTTCAATCATTCTATGATTAAGCTAAATCAAGCAAAATCCCACCAAACAAACAAAGTGATATTTTGACCGGATTTACTGCGATTCTTGTTGCACGGTGAAGTATTGAACCTTAGTATTATCTAGAGAAACTGTAAATTGAACTGCAGTACTTGCCAAATAAAAGATGAAATGTACTTTGACTCGTAGAAGTTTTTTTTCTTAGTTTGACTGTCCATATCCAAACCTCGCTGATTCAGTTATCACCGCCAGCATTCGATATTAGCTTCTTTCTGAGAAACAAGCGTTTTAAAGACAGAATCCACACTTATAAAACTCACCTTTGCCCTCTTTTTCATGACTGATAGCTCCGTTTCTACGTGACTATACTTCACGAAACATGAACAATCTAACAGTTATTTAAGAATACTTTAATCCTAACTTTTGACTGTTAATTGAACCAAAACTGAACAAATTTGCATGTTTGGTGTTTTTTCGTTTATTGGATATACAAATCACCCGAGTGTGAAATAGTTATCATTATTGTTTTAAAGAAAAGGTTCCAGCAGAGTTAGATTAGGTTAACTTTATTTCATTTCATTTATTTATTTATTTATTTATTTATTTATTTATACAGCTCTTACCGCGTTTTTGAAAGGAAGAAAAAGAGAAAAAAAAGGGAAAAGGTGTGGTATTTGCTTGGCTCAAAATTTAAAAGTGTGGTCGTATAACAGTTATCCAAATATAAGTGACTTCTCGTATAGAAAATTCAGTAACCTCTCCGAAAATATATACTGTTTTTGGGACTTGATTAAAAACTTGCTACCGCTACCTCGTGCGCTGCTCCAGCCAGGGGCCGATCTGGGCCAGAATTATGAGGATGCCCCTGGGAACGAACTAAAGAATCTTCCCAACATTCCTTGCTGGAGGTGCGCACGAGGTTGACAGCATTCGATCGGTCGCCATTTTATTTATCTGTAGTTTTGTAAGTTACCTCGCGGAGGTGGCAGTCTGAGAAACTAAAGAAATCACGAATTCTTAGTCCTGATTACCTAAAATTATGAGTTCAGAACCGGAAATCAACGAAAATGGTGCGGAGGCGTCCACATCTGCAGAAGTAGATGAAAAACAAAGCGACTCGGAGGCCAACGTCAATGAGAATGAGCAAAAAGAATCTGAAGACACCAAGGAGGAGAAACCGGCTGAATCCAGCTCAAGTAACGACAAAGAAGTGAAGATGTATGTCGGAAACTTGCCAGATAACTGTCGACGAGCATCCCTAGAAGAACTTTTTAACAAGTATGGTAAAGTAACACAATGTGACCGAGTGAAGAACTTTGCTTTTGTGGTGAGTTCTGCAAGATCTACACACTGACATGTACCGTATATAGATATCCCTCGTTATGGTTCTTACAGAAGGTTTTTAGTATACCTATATTGTTTTAAATAAGGGCTGAAAGGTCTATTCCAGTTAAGAGTTTCATTTATTTCCAGGTTTTTCGTATTTATTGTAGTAGCTACAAGAACGTTTAATTTAAAATTGGTTTTGTAATTGTTTCTATCGAGTGGCTAGAGTATTTGGAATTTTTCCCATTCTGATGTTTTGGAAAGAATTTAGGATTTTAGAACCAAAGGTTAGCAGATTCTTGTTCAGATTGTCGATTAGGATTTACGCATAAAATAGCTGTGGACCGATCGATTTCGCCTCCCTCGGCCTTCTATGATTTTCTCTGTTCCCAGCAACAGCTGTCCACAAGAAATGCTGTCTTTTGGGGAAGGGGGAGAGGGTTTGTCCTACATAATTCCTACATAATTATTCTGGAGTTATTGTATCACTCTATGGGGGATGTGCTTTAAAAAGGGATTTTTGTGTGGGCCGCAAGTTGTTATTTGGTTTGTGAATTAAGGGGCTTGTTAGTTCTTAATGTCTAATTAAGAGGTCCAGGTAAGGGGGATGATGACAAATCAAAAGAATTTTAAATAGCGTCCAGTGGAAGTTATCCTGAATTGCCCACCCCCCTCCTCCCACAACATCCATTCCAGACTTCTTCAAGCTACCGATAAGGCATACATGTCACTTGCGTTTTCTTTGTATACACACTCTCGGTCACCTAAAGGCTTGTGTGTATACAGAAAATACAAGTGACGTGTGGCATGTTCCACAGTATCCCACTCGAAAGCATTGCATAACTAGTATGTTGTTTGGGTAACAAGATCTACCATTACCGTAAAACTGCAGTATTGGACAGCCTGTTATTTTATGTAGTAACAAACCATTTGAGCAAGTTTTTATGAACATTTACATTAGAAAGGAGAGTCTTACAATAAATCTGTTATGAGGCAATTTAGTATGTAATATGGACCTTGGATGTTGTTACTTGTCCATTGCATTTGACTCGTAAAAATATCCAGCTATACTACATACTAACCTGTCTAATAATAATTTTTTGTGTAAAACTGTAGTGTATTGTGTCCTACATGTAATTCCTTTTTTTGTAATGCAGCACATGCTTGGGGAAGACAAAGCTAAAGCTGCTATTGATGCTCTAGATGACACTGAATTCATGGGAACTCATATTCAAGTACAGGTAATAACTCTATTTTTTAGGTTTTCTGTGGTTGAGAGTTGTAAAATCATTATTTATTAACCAAAACAAAAATAAAAAATCTTTTATTGTACTCAGGGTTTTTGTGTTGACAGGAAGAAACAATATGATTGTTTAAAGAGTTAAGTAAAGAGTACCTTAAATAACTAGTCACTGTTAAATAAAATATGTCAAATGATACATGTAAACTGTTAAATTTCCTTTGCTGTTTCAAAATATTTCTCACCAGGTAGATTAGGAGAAAGTTAAGATTGTGCACTTTCTGAGAAATTCCTTTTGTATTTAGCACAAAACCACAGGGCCTCTGACAGGATGTGGAAAAATATCACAAGTTACGCAGAATTTTGGTAGTATATTATGTGAAAGAATTAATCAACCTTGCAGAAAAAAAGGCAAATTACCCAAAAAAATAATAAGTATTTATAAATATTTTCCCAAAGGAATTTAAATTTTGCTGTAAGCAATACAATATTCCTATCAACTGGTCATTTGTTTATGGGGTAAAGTTGCACATGAGCCATATTGTACATCATTTTTTGCACTAGTATCTTCAATTTGTAGAAAATAAATTTTAGCCTTTCTTCATGAATCACTCACTGTTGGCTTTATCATGCTGTCAGTTGAGAAAAAAAGAAAGGAGAGTTAAACATGTACAGGCAGAGTACACTGCGAATGAACTCCCTTCCAGTGGCTTTTGAGTATGTGTGACATAAACTGCCTCAAGTTGTAAAAATAATGGTTTTTGTTTTGTTTTTGGGTAATATCAAGATTGATAGTGAATCTGCAGATCAGTCGAAATTGTGTTTACTGGTCTCAACAGTATTCTAGTGAGCTAAAAAACTAAAGGATGCTCAATTAAATGTGCATAATTATGATAAAAATATCAAGTGAAATCCTGCAACTTCTCAACGCTTAATTACATTAATTTGTTCATTTGGTTATGATTATTTCTATAACAAGTTAGTTTCGTTGTATAATCAGTTATTGCACACATTAAAATTTTTAGTTTGCGAGTGGACAGTCTAAGGCCAAAACAGAAGTAAATGTGCTATGTAAAAGCAAGTTTGTATATACAGGATCTAAATGAACTATTAATATTTTTCTGATAGTTTGCAAAAAGCAAAGGCAAGCCTGCTGAGGATGAGTGCTTCCAGTGTGGAAAGAATGGCCACTGGTAGGGACTGATTTGTAGAAATCATTTACAACCAAACTTCTAAAGTAGGCTTCACAATTAACTGAGTTGTACAGTTCGGTGCAAAAATGGCCCAAGTGATGATTTTTCCCACTATTTTGAAGAGTCACCTATAATTATTGTTGTTACTTAGGCTGTTTTTGTACTGGCCTCTTCAACTAGTCTAATAAAAACTTCACGAGAAAGCTTCTGAAACTGAATACTTTCACACCAAGAACAATCCAGAATAAAGTTTTCGTAATATGTAGATCACAAAATGTTGAAACCCCCGTCACAGAGGAATTTAGAAATTTAAGGGGATTGTCTTGGAAAGGATCTGTCAATTCAGTTTGAATGTTAAGAGTTGTTAAGGGACTAATCCAGATAGCAAGACAAAGTTATTCCATGGCAGAGGTAGGGATACTTACAGAAGCCATAAAATCTTAAACTTAATGTAGAACAGTATTTAATCTTGGTTTTCTTAAGTCACGGAGAATGCAAATAAATTAGCAGCCACTTGCAAAACTGGTTATGAATTTCCACTCAGCTATGCATAATATATTATTTGCTGTACTACCAATTTTCTGATGGCTGAATTAGACTCGAGTGATCACAGTATGAATTCTGATGTTACTGTTTATTTTTCTTTAGGGCCAGAGACTGTCCTCAGAGGAGAAGGTAACAAACCTTGAAATCCAAATGATTCACAAGAAAAAAAATTATGTTATTATAGCATGAGTAATTCAGAATTTTTGGTTTTAGTAAGTTAATGTTTTTTAAAATCAATCTTTTACCAAATTTATTATAATTACACATGTACCATGTACATTTATTTCTTTGTGGTAACATTAATTTACAATTGTCCAGTTGTTCATATATGTGCAATCCTGAGTTTTTACCTTTGAAAACTACTGCACTGTGTTCTTTTGCAAGACATGTGACCTGTATTTTCTTACAGACTGACTGTTCTGCCTGCATTTCTGAAATCATGGCAGGTCTAGGAATTGGCGAATGTTTTCTTCTTGGTACTACTAAAAGAGTAATAAGTGGTTGCCCAGGAGCCACTTTGTTTAAGAGAGGATTGTAACTTTCTCATTTTAACTGTTAACTCATTTTCAAGGCTCCAGGCAGATTTTGAGAGATGTTATCTCTGTTAACTTGTATCAAAGACAGGTCTGTTTGAAATCAGTCTTTTCTCACAAACAGTAGACTACTTTAAAAGTTACAAGTTTTAATCTGAGAAACAACTAATTTTTGTTTATCAAACAGGATGTATGGCCGAGATAGATATGACCGCTATGACTACTATAGGCCCCCACCCCCCAGGTATTATGATGACCGTGGTCCCCCAGATAGAGATTATTATTATAGGAGTCGAAGTCCCCCTTCTTATGGCAGGCGGTCCCCACATAGGTGAGTAAAAAGTTTAGAGTGAAATAGTCCCTTTCAAAATGTGTCATTTGTTTCCAGTTCGCACCAGGAGAATTTTCACCATATTTATAAACCTGTCAAGGCAAAATAACTTTTCCAAAAATAGTTTAATTGACTCTTGTTAAAAGAGTAAAGATGTGTTCTCTTTTCAAAGTTGTCATCCGCTGTTTATCAGCAGAATGGCAATGACCAACATTGGTGGTTTGTCAGTTTCACTCTACTTAGTTTTGTCAGGGTTTGTACAGAGTCCGGAAAATTGGAAAAAGACTGGAAATCCAAAAAAAATATCTGGGTATTCTGGAAGATAAAGCAAAAGTTTGGATAAAGCCTGGATTTTCAGGTTGTTATTCTGTAGCAGAAACAGTGCCCAAATTTTTCTTTATTTGCTTTTTTTTTGAGAAAAAGTGCTCAATTCTGGAAAATTGTCTAAACATTCTGAGAACTAAAACGTAGGTCAATAGGATTTCTAAAATCTTCGGTTTTACATGAATTGCACAAGTCTGTTATACTTTATCTAAAATAGTTGGGACTTTCAGTCTGTACCGGCCTGTCTGTTACACTTTTAAATCGTGTGCAATGAAACAATCTGTGGCTTTGACTTGAATTGTCGCCCTGGTAATGTAGAAGATTTTTTCCAAATAACGAGTTCTTAATGCACTCTTAATCAACTTTAGAATAACAAGTGAAAGAAAAAATGGCAACAGTTTTGGGGCCTTTTTGGGTGTGCAATGTTTTTTGGGATAGCGGTGTATAATCATATCAGCCAGAGGTTCTAGGGTACAACAGCCAGTCGCCTAATTTGAGATAAGATCTATTTTCATGCTTTGAGGTACATACAGTATGAACGGCCACGTTTTGCACAACCTACCCCAGCTCAACTTATTGATGGTCCTTTCTTTTGGTATCTTTATTTGAAAGTTGTATTTTACTTTTCTTTCATGGGTTGTACGGTATACGGTATATTTGAAATAATAAACTGTTTTTTGGGGGATAAATTAACAATTATTTTATCAATTGTTTCCTAGGTACACTGGGTCATATGAGGGCTACCCAGCTTCTTCATCAAGAGACTACTATGGTCGACGGTAAGGCAAGAGCAGCGCAAACATTTCCTGTCAGTTTAGTTGAGGCATTTGCACACACACCAGGCAAATTGATAGTCAGTGGAAAACAAAATAACAAGTTTAGCCAGGCAGAAAGAAAATAGTTTCTTTATCTCGGCATTCTCATTTCAAGGCCACTGATGTTCGGCAAGAGGTATGATCGTGTTTTGATAAATTGCTAGATAGAAGTTGTTTTACATTTCATTAACGGAATTTCCTCCTTCATTCTATTTCATTGGTCACGCTGTTCCTCGGGTTCCTCGGAAACATTCTATGGGATTCAACTAATCGGTGCGATACCTTGCGGGTTGTTTTTCCGGTGATGTACGGGCCACGCGCAGATATGGACCACCTCGTGCTCCACCACACTACTGACGGATGCTGTTGTGTCGGACGGACGGACGGACGGAAAACATACTAAACGGGTTGCAGTTTCTCGAAGTCGGTTTTTTATATTTTTAAACTGTAGTGGCATTTATTAAACTTGTTTTTATTGTTATTATTCAACAGTTTGCTTTTCCCCTTTGTATCAGAATTCGAGCAATATTTCCAACCATAAGGAGTCAAGAAATGGTTCATACACACTGAATTCGAGAGCTACCCTTAAGTTCTTGTTTTATTTTGTGCAACTGTAAATTTAAAATACTTTTTAGTTTACATTTGAGAAAAAGAGTTTTTTTCTGTTAGAGAGACTGGCTTACAGTTATCCAACTTTGTAAGAAATAACAACTGTTTAACTCTGAGTGCTGTCTTAATGGTTGGTGGAAGCCCAACTACATTTGCTTCAGAGGAGCAAACCAAATTTCGTTTCTACCGTCATGACGCTGAGTTTTATTGCTGCACTGCTGTTTATTTTGTGTTAGATGTATTCCTTTGATATTGCTCTCAAGTTTTACTGGTTTCTGTTGGCTTCAATATTTTATTTCTTTGATAACAGAGCCTTCTCATTTGCTAGCAGTTGTTGAAATCTTGTTGAGCATAAGCGAATTTGTCATTCACAATCTTGGATGAGTCATAGTGAATCTTGCTTTAACTTTTTCCAAACAGAGTTTTACGAGCTAAATGTGCTTGATTGTGGATTTGGTAAAACTATCGAATTGTTACCAAGGCTCATGTGGTTCATGAAAATACTGCGAAGTATAGGGGCGGATCCCGCAATTTTTGAAAGGGGGAAGGGCTCGAAGCTGCAGTTTTGAAAGAGGAACCCAACATGGCATCCATGCTCCAAAACGTTTTTTAGGTGTCTTACTTAAACGATGTTTACAAAATAGCTGACAAAGGGGGGGGGGGGGGGGGCTTTTGGCCCCACT
>JAOBYE010713791.1:0-10961 GCA_025403585.1 Parazoanthus swiftii
GCTCGAAAATAAAACTGACCGGAAGTGTCAAGCCCGTCAAGAATAGTGTTGCTGCTCGCCTTACGGCTCGCAGCAATAAAAAATAATCTGTGCGAGATTCACAAACTGTTTCTATTCTGAGAGGAAAGAAATCACAATAACATTTTCAAGTAAACAAAAAACGTGACTGCAGTGCTCAACATACCAGACGTGGACAATAGTATTTCAATCAATATTTAATAAAATTAAATGACTGTAAACAATAGAAAACTTTGTATTAATTTATTAATAATTTGTTATTAAACTTTGTTTCTTAGAAGCAACTACAGGGAAACAAGATATTAACAAACTTGCAGATTATGTTGCAGGTGTAACCCTGACTGATGGTATGTATATGTGATTCATGCTTATATGTATATTAAGTCTTTCTCACTGATTTAAGTCATTGGATTATAAGGCATTTATATAATGGTTTAATTTGTATGTATGAAAACAATATATAAATAAATATATACTATATATATATAATTGTAAGGTATTTATAGAGACTAGAAACACTTAATTGTATCCACAACTGAGGAAAAAATTAAAAAAGTCAATTTAAAATATCGTTGGTCTACTCCTAATTGTGTTGAGCAGTACTGTACTATGGAAAATCATAACACAGTCTTCTATATATCAGATATAATTGTATTACCCACACACAGTTGCACCAAAAAACGCTGTTCAAAATATGTAAGAATATTTGAGAATAAATGTACAAATATACAATTAACTCGCTCGTTATCACCAGTCTTAATGAAACACATTTGTGTCAGTCTGATTAAGTTTCCTTTTTTTTAAAAAAGTTGACAATAGTTTTCCCATACAATTAACATATTATAAAATTACTAAACAAACCATTTAATGTTATTCAATCTACAGTTATTTGGCATGGCAAGCACCAGTCTGATTTACATCCACCACGGCGACCAAGCTTTGGAAAAGCTGGGAAAAGAATCAATCTTTTTGCAAACGTCTTCGAGCTCAAAATGCCACAGAATCAATTCATGTATCACTATGATGTGGAGATTGAACCTTCGAAATGCCCTCGGCACATCAAACACCAAGTGATAAATGCAGTGATTGATAAGTACAAAGACACATTTAATGGCAAGAGACCTGCATTTGATGGACAGAAGAACATCTACAGCAGAGAGAAACTGCCTGTTGGAAAGGATGGGGTAATTTATACAGACTGTAGTTTGATGATGAATTCTAGCATGCTTGTAAAGTTGTGGGACTCTGTAAATTGTTTTCAATGCAATCCATCATTGCAATCAATAACTTTTGTTAGAACATGAAAATTATCAGTCAGTTAAGTAACAGTGAATTATTTTGCATAAAATGGTAAAATATTGATCTGTGGGAGCTTAAGCTGTCAGGAAAAATTTAATATATTTTTTTGTGCCAAATTATATAGTTTGGCTATGGGTGGGGTAGGTGGGGGGGGGGGCGTCGCTCTATTGGCTGTTGTTAGACATAATGTGTCAGATGTAAGTTTTGTTACTGATTACGCTGTGGTTAAAATATAATGGCATTTTTTTTAATCTGTAGTACAGGTTTTGGATGGTTTAAAAATTTACAACTATTTTGAAGTAAACCCATTTAGGTAGGATTTTCTTTGCTAATAATTTTTTTTATTTAACCCTCACAAAAACTACACATGTGTAACCAAGGGTTCCGTAATACATTTGTGTTACACAGGTGCTGATGACACATGTATTACACATATGTAATATTATATATGTACCAGGATATATGTTACACATGTGTACATACACAGTAATAATATATGTAACACATTGTGTAACTGGCATATGCCTGTGTAAAACTATTGTATACAATGTGAAAACACTATAAAATTTCCCTAACTCGTGTACACATGGAATTCATATGTGACTGTTACATACATGTATACTAAGTAAATGGCTTTACACATTTTATTTTGTTACACATATGTAATACAGATACATCACAAGGGTATGACACATGACTTGTGTATGTATATGTACATATATGTTACAGTACATGTGTGTTACAGTGTCACGACACTGTGTAACATATACATGTGTGTTACAATTTATTATTGGTTGGAGCCACTTTTCGGAGAACCTGTTTATGACAAAAATTCTCGTACCCTATTCATGGTTTTCATCTCAATTTACTTTTTTGGTCGCTAGAATCACAGACAGTTGAAGCCTATAATGACACTTAATTACAAAATGGAGGCTAAGACTTTGTATGGGGAGTTTTCTCAATTCTTAAAAATCCAACAATTTCGCTGTTATTGCTTGGGCTGCCTGTGCTAGAGCACACATTTTTATGACCTTAGTTTGTGGTAGTTCCTCCGAAAAACCAAATATTTTATACCTTGTTTTGTATATTCTGAAGGGCAGCACATGATCCTCATACAGCTTAATGATAATGATGACAATAATAATAATAATAATAATAATAATAATAATAATAATAATAATAGTTGTAATAATAATATTAATAATGATACTTCGTTTATATAGTGCTCATTCCAGATTGACCACAAGCGCTATACAAGTCTCAAAATTGCTAACCAATCTAGTTAGTAACAAGCCTATGGTAAAAAGTAACAATGCATCAAATACTTAAATTAAGCTCTAAAAGAAAATATACCTTAAAATTAAATACGAAATTAATTACAAAATGCTATTGATCATTAAACGGGATATTACTATAAATAGAAGTTTACCGCCCCACCCCCGTGTTATCAACACCACGACAAAAAAGTTACTTGGGAAACGCATGCAAATTATTACCAGTTTTGACCATCAGAGTTTTGCAATTGATATTGGCATGAGAATGAGATAAACAGAACATGTAGTATAGTGTACAATGTGAGAGCGTGGTTGGCATAGTCGGTAAGATCTCTCCGACTCCCAACTAGAAGGCCCCGGGTTCAATCCCCGGCCTGGTCGAGCATTGAACTTTGGGCAACCTTCTCTCGCCACACCGTCCGTGGACAGGGACGTGAAGCCGTTCGTCTACTCTCTCAACGATCTATCGGGGGACTTAAAAGAACCCACACACTTGTCGATAGGAGTTGGCTAATGCCGGTGTTGTGGACTGTCAACTCCTCCCCTACAAGAATTGTGCTGATTGTCAGGACTCCATTTAAACTAGCCATGCTAAATTGGATGGTCCTGTATAAATACTGCTTACAAATACAAATAGGTATCTTAGTTCGGTAATCTGTAAGTTACAATGTGAATAAATTAATATTTGGTTAATTATTCAAAAACTCAAGGTTGTTCTTGAAGTTGCTCTTCCGGAAGAAGATGGTGGCAGAGACAGAAAATTTAAAGTAAGACAATTAGTACACGTTCATTTATATACTCCTTTTGTTATTTCAGTTCTCTCAAAAAGCAAGCTAATAAATGTACTTAAAACTTGTAACAATTATCTTAAGGTTTTTAAGTATCCTTTTTTTATTATTAAATGTTTTGATGCCTGGTACTCATCTATCAAAACTACTAGACCTTTCCCACACTTTTCGAAACAATCGAGAACCTGATGCTTGCACTCTGTAATTGCCCGCACATTTCAGAAGGTCCTTACCTCTTAAAGTAAACTTTGAAAAAACAGAAGCTCTTTGAATGGGAAACTTGTGCCATTACATGGTAATCCTAATACCACTTGTAAAGAGAAATTACTTGGACCAGACGGAAATTCGAAGCGTTTGGGGTATAGTTTTCCATGACTGAAGGAATCTCTGGCTCACTAGATTTTGAAGACAAAACGGAATCATTGAACAAGACTGTTGATAATTGGCAGTTCCGTCGGCTAATGCTGTGGGGTTATATTACTATAATTATAATTTTTTTTTTGGCTTCTTAAATTGTTTATTTTCTGACACCTCTTCCGACTCAGCAGAAACTGCTGGAGAAAATTAATAGATCTCAATTTCATTTTCTATGGGATGGAAGGCGTGACAAACTAAAAAGGTCAGAAAATTAATGAACAATGATTATGACAAAGGAGGGCTTAAGATGTTGGACATAAAGACATGTAATTTCTCTCTAAAATCCATTTGACTTAAGAAATACCTGGACAAAGAGTAAACTGGAAAGTTGAAGCTTATCTTTGACTTTTAGCTTGCAAAACACGGCGGCAAGAGAATTTTCGCCGGTAATCTGAACACAGAAGATATGCAATATTTGAATTTGAGAGATGAGCTCCTGATTTGAAATCTTAAGTATCTGGTCAAAAATAAACTTCCGAAATAGTCCAAACGACTTTCAAAGTTCCCAATATGGCACAACTCGCTAGGCAAGGTTGGCAAAACACCAGTTTTCTTCCCCCGTTTGTCCAAAACGTTAGCTACGTGAAGATCTTTTGGATGAGAATTTTATTCTACTAATCTAAAAAACTTTTATTCAAAAATATGGTTTTTGTTTCCAAACTTTTTAGAGTATTACAGTTAATTTTGCTGCTGTTCGAAGCATAAAAGCCTAAGGTACGCCAGGAAATGCCATCCCAGAAAAGAAAGAAATTTCATAATTGCTAAATGAAAATGAGTTCTCGAAAGTAATGTATAGAATTCATCTGCAAAGTGAAACAACAGCACCATGGAAAGTGAAAGAAAATGGGAAATAGCATGAGGTGAACAAGAAACTATAACCATAAGTTGGCAGAAAGCCTATATATATATATATAACGTTTCACTCCATAAAAGATACAAGACTGAAAGGATTTTCCAGTTCACGTTTCTTCACCGAAGAATCGCTACCAATGTCTTTCTCTATAAAATTCGAATTTCCTCAAATAATCTTTGTCATTTCTGTAATCTACACGCAGAAACCCCAGGAGCTGTCCTTTCACGCAAGTTTTCTGAAGAAAGGTCACGGATTGGACAGATTTGAACACACTTTCACTCCAGACTTACCAGTTTCCAATGTTGATTTTTTTAAGTTTGTTTCCAATTCCAGAAAAAATGCTAATAAACCAGGCTCTTTAATCGCCAGACACTATACATACAGCTTATGTATCAGGAGAGTTAAAGACAACATCCGTCACAACACTCGAGTTTTATTCGGCTTCTCGCGTCAACCAAAGGAATTGAGAATCTAACAGTTTCGGTAAGAAATGGGAGATCATAATCTTCGCTAAATAAGACCACTTAGAGCAAATTATAAGTCGGTGTTGCAAAGTGTAGGCCACATCCTAATGCAACTTACAATGTTTCTGGGTTATATTCATTTCATATTTTGTAAAACCAACTTTGCCAAACAAAATGTTATAACACAAGTTGAAACTCTGTATATCGAACCGAAACGTCGATTAAATACACGAACGGCAACTTGTCATGTGTTTCTGTTTGTAAAGGTAACCATCAAGTTCGCTGCGAATGTCAACGTGTCAGAGCTAACGGAATTCCTCCGAGGCAACTTACGGGGTGACAAGCTTCCTCAGGACAGCATACAATCGTTGGATATCGTCCTGCGTCAACAACCCAACCTGTGCTATACAGCAGTTGGTCGCTCATTCTTTCCACCTCCTGGTTCTCAGCACCAACCTGTTGACCTGGGGGGAGGATGTGAGGTTTGGTTTGGCTTCTACCAGAGTGTGAGACCATCACAATGGAAGACTATGCTTGTCAACATTGATGGTTAGTAGACTAGTCAACCTATTTATTATTTAGGCTATGAAAACTTTTGAATGTATTTATACAGACACAATTCCACAAAATACCAGGCACAAGACGCGCCGGACTGATTCTGGCATATGGCACCATCTCAAAACTCCTTGACCGCTCGGTTGCTTTTCCAAAATGGCGTCCAAATTCCAGAATCACGACTCGTGTGAGTGTTCGTTCGTTTTTAATGAGTGTACATATGTTTTTAATGAGTGTACGTATGTTTTTAATGAGTGAACGTACGTTTTAACGAGTGTACGTACGTTTTCAATGAGTTTTCGTACGTTTTTAATGAGTGTACTATGTTTTTAATGAGTTTACGTTTGTTTTTAGTGAGAGAGTTCTTATGTTTTAATGAATGTACGTATGTTTTTAATGAGTGACGTATGTTTTAATGAGTGTACGTACGTCTTTAATGGGTGTACGTATGTTTTTAATGAGTGTACGTACGTTTTAATGAGTGTACGTACGTTTTCAATTAGTGTTCGTACGTTTTTAATGAGTGTACGTATACTTTTAATGAGTGTACGTATGTTTTTAACGAGTGTACGGTATGTTTTTAATGAGTGTACATATATTTTAATGAGCGTACGTATCTTCTTAATGATTGTACGTATGTTTTTAATGAGTGCTGTGTACGTATCTTTTTATAAAATATTAAGTGTACGTAGCATCGCTGAGCTTGATAAAAAAAAACGAAGAACGTGTAAAATCCTAAAAGTATTTAATATGGAGTAATTAATTATAGCCATTTTTAAATCACTGGTGGTTCTTGCAATCTGATTGGTTCTCAACAACAGTGATTACAGAATATGTTATACATCATATTTTTCATATTTTATATATTTATGTATATTACCGTTTATATTACACTGGGCTCTTAAGGGTGGCAGGAAGCATTCACTACCTGAAAGAACCACCCTGAGGTTTTTATGTTATATTTAGTTAAGGCGTCCAAACTATTTTGTCACATTAATGGATTTGCAGTAGACCACGGTGACGTTATAACTAATTCAGTATATCACTTGATTAAAAAAACATTTTAGTGTCGGCAAAAGGGTTTTATAAGGAACAAGAGGTAATCGACTTTCTGTGTGAAAAAGTGAGAAGGAGAGAAAACGAAATCGCAGACAGAAGGTTTGAAATGGATCGACACATGAGGGACGATTTCACTCAAGAATTAAAAGGTAGGTGCTTTAAAAACTTAGCTGTTCTGCCTTGTTTCCATTCTCCATTTGTTCCCTTAGCACCCTGTCGGGCGAAGGAAGACAGTGACATTTTGTCTTAAAGAAAATAAATACTGATTCCTTGACTTTCTCATAATAAATCATGGGCATTCCCCGCCAGTAGGCAATGCGAGTAACATTCGAAAAAAAACCAGAAACTGTTTGTAGAAATGGGTTGGTGGATGGGTGGATATAAATGTTAGGTAGGTAGGTAAGTAGGTAAATAGGTAGGTTAGTAGGTAGGTAGGTTGGTAGGTAGATAGATAGGCAGGTAGGTAGGTTGGTAGGTAAGTAGGTAGGTAGGTAGGTAGGCAGGTAGGTAGGTAGGAAAATAAATTGGTAGGTAAGTAGGTAGGTATGGATAATATATGCACTGTTGTTATCATACAAGTAATTACTGACTGCAATCCAGTTTACTACCCATGAATGATGAGTGAGACGAAAGCAACGCCATTCAGTAAATAGAGCTTTAAACAAAGCTAACATATATAATCCTTGTAGGACTTCGAATTGTCACCACCCATGTGAAGGAGTACAAAAGGAAGTACACCGTGAAAGGCCTGTCACGCCATTCAGCAAGTACACACAGGTTTAATGTTACGGACGAAAAGACCGGAAAATCCTCAGAGACAAGTATCGAAAGTTACTTCAGAGATCGTTACGAAATCACCTTGAGGTATTTTTTTCTTTTGTTCATTTTCCCGTGTCGAATCATTCGTAGTGCTTTTGTTGAAGAAAAATGATTGTGTCTAGAAATGCGTTTTCCGAGAGGAGCCTAGAAACCCATTACTGTAGTCGAACCTTCAAAAACTTGTCGGAAAGTCTTGACGGTTGACGAAGAGATCTGCAGAGGCTTTTTGTACTTTTCGAAACAAAATGAAATGAAATCATTTCGTATAGTTCAAATAATTAAAATCATAGTTTCTAAGTTGCGAAATACACGCTGAAGGTGCGATCACCTTGGAGAATAATGTGACTTTAGTTTTTAAAATAATTTGCTAAAAAATGCCATCCAAAAACATTTTATTTAGTGATTTTTTCTTGTGAGAGGTAAAAGTATTTCCTGTCTTCCTAGTAGTTTTTGTGATGGGTTACCCGGTGAGCTAATTTTCACTCGCGAAAATTTTTTGAACGACAAGCCCTGTGGGTTTAAAAGTCCAACTGAAATGAAGGCTGACCAGTGACGCACCAGCGTGGCAGTATATATGTGTTTATAAACTTTTGAAGCGAGAAAACCAAATAGTGAAGTCATTTTCTAGTTCTTATAGCACCACAGTTCGGTTTAAATTAAAAACCAAAGTAGAAAGTCTTATGCCAGTAAGGGGAAGAAACAATTATTCCATAGAGATTGAAAGTTCTCTCTATATCTTTTCGAAAATGCTGGCAAAAATGTTGGGCTTTTCCTATCCTCAGTCCCTGTAAGGGAAATCATCTATGAGTTTATATTATTTTCAATTCACTGTATTGAATTGTGACGATTAGTATATGTGTAAATTGACATAAAGTTTTGTTTTGTTTTTGCCTTTTTGCTTTGAAATTAAATAAATAAATAAATAAATTTTTATCTTGGAAACCAAGACAATACAGTCCACCAGTGTACTTATAGCTCATTATAGACCAGGGCCCGGTCGTTCGAAAGAGGGTTAAGCGAAACATTAAACAAATTCCTTCATCTACAAATACGTCCGGTTATTCCAAAATATTGTTGAAGAACACAACAAGGAAACATTATTACCTAGACCCAAAATGACAGCCAAAATCAATCTCTAAACCAGTCGCGAGTTATGGTTTTAACCCCTGCTTAGCGCTAACTCACTTTTGAACAACCGATACCAGATAATTATATTGCATGCAGCTGATTCCTTTGTGTTATCCTAGCTCTGGTCATTTTTTAAAGATCTCGTTCCTTAGTAGTTTAAGGTACTTAACTCTTTAGCACCCCTTCAAAATGATAATATTGCTAAGGTTTTAGTTAGTTTGGTACAAACAAAAAGGATATTTTCAGAATAATTTTTAACCTTATGAATGATGTCTTCAACATAGCAATTTTGATAACACTGTGTCACCTATACTGATCCCGATATCGTTTCTTTAATTGCTCGTCAGGTATCCTCACCTGCCTTGTTTGGAGGTGGGAAAGGATAAATTCGTGCCAATGGAAGTGTGTAGGTTGATTCCTTGCCCAAAACGAAAGCTTACTGATGATCAGATTGCGACGATGATCAGACACACTGCTAGACCAGCGTGGGAGCGAAAGAAGGCCATCCAGAGCTGGGTTGGTTCACATCCTGATTTATTGACTGATTTAGCTTCAGCATACAATAGTACACTTATACAACTACAATATGTTAACGAAAAATGCTTAAAGTGACAGAGGCAATGTTCTAAAAGAAATGGTCCATACTTTATTGTGCGTCTATTGAGTTATGCATGCACTTGGGAAGTTGGAAGAGCACTCGAGAAGCTAGAGAAGCATTCGGCTTCGTCTCATGCCACTCTAACGCTTCTCTCGTGCTCTCCCAACTTCCCGCGTCCATCCATAACTCGATAGACGCACGCTAAGCATGGACCATTTCTTAATTTATCATTTGTTTATCGTGTAATTTTGTGTTCTGTGTAGTCTGGGGCAACTTGGGGCCATTTTGAGCGTTAACATTCTAAATGGCGCCAATTCGCAAACTACACGAAAAGCGCAAGTAGACGATAAACATGAGGTGGGTTAACAATAAAATTGATCGTGAGCATGAAGGGTTCCGCTCTCTTTTTCTGCTGGGATTGTTTTGAATTTAGTGTTTAGAGTGTACCACAGGCAGCCCAAGCTTACAGTTTGTATTATGTGGGCGGTTTACATGTTTTATAGCAAAATGTGTCGCTAATTTTAAACACTGTTTTTGTTTTCAAAGTTTCCCGGGGGAACATGCCCCCGGACCTCCACCCCCTAGAAGGCTCGCACTTTCGGCGGTCGGCCCCCTAGTTTTCCAAGGCTTGCTACGGCCCTGGTTCCAATTCATACTGCTTTGTAAACTACATATTATGTCTTGTTCTTGAACATCCTTCAAGAAATGTACGAATGTTTGGAAACAGTGCCGAAAACTTAACGTCCGAAGTAACAAATCCGTTCGAACATTTTCGTTGTTGATGTATCCTAAGTCTTGTGTCTCTTGCAATTTATCCACAGGCAGCTGAAAGTCAGCGAATAAGTGGAAAGTACCTTAAGGACGAGTTTGGAATGAGTGTGAGTACGAACATGGCGCGAGTGGAAGGGCGTGTCCTTGACCCACCTGCGATAAAGCTTGGAGAAAGGTCACAGCAGCCGCAACTGACGCCACGCGATGGATCATGGGATATGAGAGGAAAGACCTTCTACTCTGGAATTGAGATAAGAAAATGGGCCATGTTCTGCTATCTGGACAAACGGCGATGCAACGCTGCAGTACTTGGGAATTTCAGTAAACAACTGACATTTTTCTCTAGCAAGGCCGGTATGCCAATCACGAATGAGCCTTGTGATGTCAGTTATATCAGGAAACAAGATGTAGGAATATTTTGCTGTTTTTCTTTATCTCAGTTAAATTTCCATTGCGGTATTTTAACTAAATTGCTGGCTGACTAGTTTGTTACGATAGAACTGTTAATGAAACTCGTCATCTTGCAGTTGAGTGTGTCGTAATTAATCGACATTGCAATGCATAAGCAGCGTTTAACATGACTTTATGTAGTTACACTTGCACACTGAGATTAGTTGTTTCCTCTGTCTCTATCTTTGAAGCGAAGTTGCAATAGAAGGAAGGGAAGGGGGTAAATGGTAACCTGCACTGCGACGCCAAAGGGCAAAAGACGGGGAGTACCGAAAAAAGTAAAACTTGCGCCGCAAGAAAGAGATTGGGAAGAGAAAAGAGCTCACGCCAGACCCTGTCCTCGTTTTGTGTCCGTTCGCTTTTTATTTCTTTTTCGAACCCCTTTCCTTAGATAGTAAATGGTTTGAACCCAGGAGTATCAGTGTTTCGTGTGGTGTGATCGTCCGGGTGAGAGTAGTTCTCAGAAGA
>JAOBYE010713802.1:3752-25547 GCA_025403585.1 Parazoanthus swiftii
TTGTAATACATTCTTAAATTTCGTTATTTTGCGGCCAAAGTCGGGAGTAAGGTAATAAGATATATCTTTCTTAATTTTCAATTGTACGGTTCTGGGTGAAAAGAATATTTGTTATTGTTGTTGTTGTTGTTGTTGTTGTTGTTGCTACTGCGGCTGTTCACGTTGTTATACTAATGGGATTGACCTTCGTGGACCATGGGCTGCATAGTAATGATGTTTAAAAACCCTAAAATCGAATCTTATCTTGAGAGTGATATTGTTTCTTGGAAAGCTGAAACAGCAATAGTTCCATGTATATTTTTTTAAAAGCGTTTAGGCAGAAACACCGACGTTTATGATAGGGGAGGGGAAGGGGGTATTTTGACCCCCACCAAGATTTTCCCAGTGTATACAGATAAAAGCTGGCCATGCAGCTGGCGTGTAAGCAGTTTGACTTGACCTTGCTAACTCACATTCCATGCCAACAGTAAAGTTTTAAGCAAGAACTGTCCCTGTTGCCGCAGAAAAACGACTCAAACTCCATGAGAGACAGATAAATACAAATATCGTTTCAGTGTTTACAATGATAGTTTGTAGTTATAAACGATATCAGATATCTGGAGTTGGTTTTTGTTTACAATAATTTACCATTTTGTCAAGTGTTACGTTACATGCGGTGGGCTCTATGTCGCCAGGCAAATTTCGTGTAGTTTTCTTAGTTTCTAGAACTTAACGCTGGACCCCAAGCTTGCATCAAGTAGAACTTGAAACAAAAGAAAAAACTGTTAAAAATGGAACAAACACCTCTCACTGGTGGCTGAGCCAACTTTCATTAGCCTTTATTTTAGAAACCAATATCACAAAGCACCGGAGGCAGCCCAAAACGTGATTCGCTAAATTCTAGCCAATTCTGAGAGAGTATAAATTACATAATTATTTTGACTATTTTTAGTTGGTGCTGTCTTGAAGACTTGCATACAGCAACGGCTTTTCGTAATGATTCAAAAGCAAGGTTTTGTAGCTTTTCATTGCACTGTAGTAATTGTAAGTTTTACGTGCAGCAAGAAGACACGTCACTGCCATACGCGTTAAAGTTTTGGAATGTTCAAGAACGGCATTCCAGTTTTACCTTTTTTTGTTTTGATAGCGATACAATATCAGGAAGAGAGTGAAATTGGATGAAATATCACATTTAAAGACCACATGCATGGTAATTATCGTGAACAATAGTTGACTGACGAAGCACTTATTTCTAAATACGATAACTGTTTGTTTGTGATGGTCAGTCGATGCGGAAGCTATACCTTGTAGGGCAATTTTCATGGACGCCATCCCACGCGACGGCAAACGGCTTGCGTGCCTTGAATAGGTGTTTTTTCCAGTTTTCCTCCAATTTCTCGTATATAATGTCGCATGAGCACGGATACGTATAATTGCCATCCCACACTCCATTTGCCCGGCTATAATATCGTCATGGATCACCTATCTTTTTTTTGTATGCCTAAACTTGCATATTTGTGTAATGTATGAAGCTTAAAACGGCCTCAATTCAGTCAAACGAGCTTGGCTCCATTTTCTCAAATGGTACATCTCTAAAACCTCAATAACAATAAATGGAGAATTACTGACTCTAAAATTAATGAGTCACGAGTCAAAGAAAACGGAGTTGAGTGTTAAATAAAGATAAATCGTGGTTAAGGTTTAGGATTTACAATGGCAAGGCCTAGGTTTTGGAACAACCGATGTGTATTTGACTCTTTCGGATAAGAGAGCAAAGATTATAGGCTTAGCATAAACGCACTAATCTTATATTTTTAAACGTGTCTAATGTCCAATAAAATTAATATATTTTGCAACGCTTATCAAACAGATGAGCCACACAAGTGAAAAACAAAATATCATTGCAATTGATTTATGACTTACGAAGACAACGGAATTCTGTTTAGTGGCGTTGCCTGTGTAACCACTTCTAGTTCTGCTCTCTTCAAGAAACTTGGAATTGCAAAAAGTTATTATACTCCCTTAAATAATAATAATAACAACAACAGCAACAACAACAATAACAACAACAACAACTTATCATTATTTCCTTAAACAATATAAATTACAAAATATCTACTACCCGCATATTTAATTAGGCATACTATTCGAGGCGCGAGTAAAACCAATAGGTAAGTTCATAAATTGAATCAAATTTACAGAAAAGTAAAACGAAAAGAAACAAAAAAATACTAATGATATAGAATGAAAAGAGACTCGTTTTCCTTCGACGGAAATCACCAGCATTACAACAAGTCATTGAAGTCATATGTACGTTTTCATTCAATGACAACCAATTAAACTCTGCCGAGACTGGTGTTATTATATCTATTATATTATATCTTTTGGCAAATTTCGGTATCAATTTCTTTCGTTTAAAAGACCTGAAGAATGTTCATTTTTTCAGCGTTCACAAAAATGCTGTTCTAGAAGTTCTAGTTGGAAACTTGGGTTTTGAGAGACCTGAAAACAAAACTTGATCTTCTGATTGTCCTTAGCTTGTTCTCAACCTTCGGTACATCTGAGAACGGTGTTTTTTTTTTTTAATATAAAGTTTGATTTCACAAATAACAAAACTTGGAGATAAATTATAAGCTATAATTTGTTTTCATTGAGCAAGACTAAAATATATATTATTTCCAGTATTTGAAAAGCACCTTTTGTTTGTTATGATGGCTATATGTTATTTATTCAGAGTCCCACGTATTGTTTTATCAGTTGCAAAAAAATACGGTACAGTACCGACATGCAGTGTTTGGGAGTGTTTTTGTAAGTATGTTTTTAACACGCTGTAGGCGAGTCGTGGGAACTTAGCAGCATAACGCCCCAATCCGGCGAGATTACAATTGATATTATTAACCTTTTAGTTAAATTGACCCCAAACAACAGTTCCCTTTATTTTTCTGTTTCTCACGCCATTTTTTATATTGTTTTTAGCGAAATTTCCTGACAGCTGTTGTACCTTTGAAATGCCCTTAAAGTCTACGGAAATGACGTTTGGAGTTTCGTTGTGTATTTCTGAAGGGCTCAAAAGTTTGAATTGAAACCCCAATTGTCGCATACTATTGAATGAAAACCACTAATTTGTACTTAAATCGTCATTTGGATCCGTTATTTCTAATTTTGAGGAGAATAAATATATTGCGGCTACCTCATTTTTCATGAATTTTTATTCTGAGCGTTTGGAAGCAAATTAATGATTTTGGAACGCGAGAGACCAGCCGCCTCAGTTGTCGGTAAAGTTCCCACCCCCTCTTTCCTTTATTTCGCCGCGACAGTGTTGTTTACGAGAATACGGAATCTATATACGGATCTGAAAAATAACTTAACTGGGTACTCTGAGTGCCTTCAAATAATGAGTGTCGGCGCGTAAATAAAATAAGGATGACTTTACGCATTTTTCGTCATTTTTTTTTTCAAGAATGACTGAAAAAATGAACTTTTTGCCCTTTAATGACGGCATTAAAATGAATAAGTAACAGTTAATATAATTATAGTAGATATTTTCAGTTATATGATAGCATACTTTAAACTATATATAACACATGATATGGAATGTCATGATGATTATAACACACGTCTTGATAGAACGGAATAATTTTCATTGATATTAAAATCATTCCTTTTCATCTCTCGATTAAGTCTTAAAGAGCTTCAAAGCACCTGTTTTTAGATGAATAGGTTTATAATTTAATATTTGTTGAACAAGTGTCGCGTCTCGCAAAAATATTTTATTTGAACTATATTGTATGTCGAATGATCAATTATTCATTAAATATTATTAAATAATTGAATTTAAAGTCTCTAGCCCTATTCAAAATTTAAAAATGTTTTTCTGTCTGAATTAGTTTTTGGATCTGTCTGAACGATAAAAATAGTAGGCCGTTTCTTTCCTTTTACAATAACAGTGTTCGGTATTTCGAAATACTGGATCAATTAAAGTAATAAAGAGTTGCTCGTATTCATGCCGAGACTGGAGTGGATGGTTCGAGAGTCTGACGACTGGCGAAGAATACCCTGCTAATCTTTTAATCGTGCGTGACGTCAATCAGTGTCCCTGAGGGGACATATGTGGCGCGAATGCGCAGTTTCAGCACTCTTTGTGAAAGTGCTCTAATTATTTGGACCTTGGTTGATAAATCTCGAACGAACTTGAAAATTTATTGCGTTCCGGAATACAAGCCATTGTTTGAACTTTTGTTGAACGAAGTGTAATCCGAAGTCCAAGCACGTTTTTCAGTACGTATTTGGCCAGTTTCAGTTAGTGGACCCATCGAAAGGGATTCCATTCCAGAAGCTCTTGAAGCTTATTTCCGAAGGAAAATAAAGTCATGCTGTTTTCGTAAGAAAGGTGTAGTTTCCTGCGTGGTGAACTAAATAAATATATCAGTTTTAAAATATGATTTCTGCTCTGCCACAGCTTATTTCCGGTAACAATTAGCCTGCTGTTTCTAGTGTTGTTGACAACAAAAGACAAAAGCGATGAGACTGGCTAATAGCCAAAGCCCAAAATAGCAATATGGTTGCAAAAGACCACTAACATTGCACAATACTTCACCTGTTTTTCGGTTATGTATTGCCTGCTAAATAGAACCACAAGGGTGTTTTTAAAGTTCGAGGTGTAAAATGACATTTTGACAATAACATTCGAGGTGTAAAATGACATTTTGAAACATTAATAATGCTCGCGTATGTGTGTAACGGGAATCCGTCTAATATCGCGCGATATCAAAACATGTTGGTACCAAAAACTGAATATTAAGCTTTCCGACTAGAGGCACGTACAAATACGTCTCTACTTAGACAGTTCCCAACATTGCGAGTGCAGGACCACAGCTCAACATAAATAGAGCTCAAAGTCTTTTTTCATCAGGGAATTTGCCCTCTAGCTGACGTGACTCGCGGAATTCACTTAAGGCGTGTTATGACGAAAAGGTCGTAGGTCGAATTGGATTTCAGTCATTGACGTCATTCGGGGAATATATTTATAGGCTCTGTTTTTGGTTGTGGACCATATGGATTCGATCATCCTTCACTTCATCAGTCGGTCGGAGAACTGGAGAGCAACAAGACCACAGCTTGGGTTTATATTTGTTTGTGTAACGTGACAAGTCAGATAAATATTATAGTGAATACTGAGAGACAACTCTCGGCTCTCGACTCTTAACAACAATCGTCGCGAATTTCGGCTTTACAGTTCAGCGTAACTACAAGAATGGGTAAGGTGAGTTATCGGCCTGTTTTGTTTATTTGCTTTGTTTTATGGGTGTTTGTGTTGTCCTTTGAAGATTTTGGTCATTTTGCTTGTGCGTCCACTTCGTTCAGCTTTGCTTCGGTTTCGTACAAATTTTTCACACCACGTAATCTCGAAGTTTAAGAGTTTTATCCGCACCAAGTACGACATATTTACATATTTTACAATAGCACACCACGAATTTTTACAATAGCAAGATTATAGTTCTATAATCAAACCATGATGAAGGAGCGAATAAAAAACTGCTCCTGTGTAGAAAGGACCCAACTACTATTTCATTTTATACATGTATGTTTTAAGTCAAACCAGTGTTTAATAGCTTTGCAAAGCATTTTTTAAGGTTTTGATTTGATGTTAACTTTACTTTTTGAGAAAAATTGCTACATTTATACACGAACACAACATTGGCTGTATTCGTTGCGAACAAAATAATTATTTTTCAGTTCTTTGAATTACAAACTATTATCGCACTAAAAAAAATACAAAAAAGGACATTTTAGCTCTTTCAGCCATAACAGAAAAGCCGGCACTCAGACTGGACTTTGCTCAGTGATCCGATAAAAAATAAACAGTTGCGTTCTTAAAATAGCCCAGTGCTTGCTACTTGTGACAGTGTCCGTAAATTCTCGAGATAACAAACTTTCTCGGCTGGAAATGTGTTCAGTTTTACTTCATTGTATGTATATCAGCGCGAGCGACCCGTCAGGCGAAGTATTTGTCTGAAAAGTCAGCATGTACTTAAATCAGCTGAAACACGATCGCGTCACACGTCACTGCCAATACTTTCAATTTGAAATGAGCAAAAGTGGAATGACGTCATACATGCAAGCACAAGCCTTGGTTGGTTAATTATTAAATGTTATCGAATCCGCAAGCGTACGAGATCTGTACACACGTTCTCGGCACTCTCAACGAGAGCGAATATCGTACTTTTTTCATGCGGGTTTGCTCTTAATGCCTGCTCTTATGTCTTTTTTCGTAGATGCCGGAGTGTTTTAAGCTGGGGATTATGGGGTGTTTTCCTTCGAAGCGACGTTCAGCCGAAGGATCGAGCACTGAGGAGCAGTCAGAATCGAAAATTGGAGGCAAAGAACATTCGGCTGAGGAGGCGAAGAAGTCAGGTTTGCCCCCAACAACAATTCAGTTGGTTAATGAAGACACTTTGAAACTTTTGCGGGATATTGGCGAATTGAAAGTATACCAGACTGCCAACGTGAACCATAAGAAAAACATGAAACAACATCATGATATAATGCTGGCGTTAGAAAACCCAACCAGAAGTGAAGCCCCCAATGTGAAATGATATGACAACTGTTAATGTTATGCTGCGGACTCGCGACTCTGGTTCGAGAATCCCGTGAAACGCTGGTGCGAATGGGATTTTAAAGGAGAAATGGTAACTCTTTTGAAGTTAGAATTGCCAGCCGAATCGAATGGCCGAAACCAAGTTTCCCTCGACGCCGGAGACTCGCTGTAGGTAGACTGTGTTCAGGACTGGATCAGCGGCTTTGTAATGGCGACCGACCATCCATTGCCGAGGGACGTCTGGTTAAGAAGCCGCGAAAAAAAGTCCAACGAGTTTCTTTGTAAGGATTATTATCAGAAGACGTTGATGGAAGAAACAGGAGTCGAAAAGAGAAAATATACTGCGAGGAAAGAAAGCAGGAGACCAGATTGAGCGGTGTATTTTATTTTCCAATCTACTAACACTAGACTAGTGCAACATTAAACAATACAACGATTTTTGAGGCGCAGGAAAAGTCCTCATTTATCTGCATAGGTGAAGTCCTGCATCGTGTTTCTGTTTTGCTGCTAACACGAAGTTTTATTTTCAATCGGACCGGTGAAATTTCTTTGGGCTGTATGTAATATGAAGAAACAAATGATGTAAATATAGCCGCACTGATGCATATAAATATTCATAGCGAAATAGCAATATAGAGGTATATTTTCACCGAACACTCACTGGTCCGCGAAATTCACACTGTTTGCGCTGGGCGCAGAAAGTGTGTTACACGCCGAACAAAAAACACGAATCTTCATGTAAGTCGTAACCACCTTTTTTCCAGAACTCTCTCAATCTCGCAATTTGCTGACAAGCGAGTTGAATTCTTGAGTATTGAATTTCCATATTGTCGTATTTAAAAAGCCCTTTTGTTCGCTCAAATATGATTAAGGTCGATGTTTTCGATTTAAAATTTCTCACAAATTCTTATTGAAAGAAGATTACCCCAGAAAAAGAAGCGTTTTACTGGTCGAGTTAAAATGTTTTAGTTCCTGGTGAACAAATGAGCACGAAAAAAATGCTCTTCGTCTTTTACAATAATAAAGCAACTGCGAAATGACGTCAAAACCAGAGGAGCGACAAATTCGAATGAATTTGCATACAGTTGCGCGTTCAGGTTGATCTGATTTTTTAAGTGTTATTGAATGTCGTAGAAGATATTCGAAAGCGCTGCCAGAAAATTTATTATACTATTTATACAGATAAAAGGACTTGTACAGAAGGAATGGCAGTAAGAACTGCAAATAAAGATATCGAGTTATTTACGGAAATGCTTTCTGGTTGAATCATGACAAATTTGGTTGCGGGCCAATTTTTGGGGCTGCAGTTGTTCTGTTATTCTGTGCGGCACACAGGACTATATCAGTTTTTTGTCTAACACGATTTTTTCTCCATAAGAACAAACTTCACAAGAACACCGAGGCTCGGATTTATTTATATTTGAGAACAATTCTTCACAAACTCTGGCTCGTCTCAAAATCCATATTAAAAACCTAATTTCTCAACGACAATAGCAGTTACTTTTCCCATGACCACAAGACATAAAATTTATCAATAATTTGCAGCTGAATTTGCTAAAACTTTAGGAAATTATCTGGTCCTTAAAAAATAAGGGTAGTTCCTTGTTCACTTGGTACAGATTAAGTCGGTGCCTTTGTGTTTCAGTCTCTGGTTTTCAGCTTTTCGCTTCGACCGCCTTTTTTCCATGTAAACGTTCTTTATCATATCATTATCCGATTTTCTTTGCCTTTTTTCCACTTTTAAAGTCCATGCGAATTCAATTTTCGACTTTGCGTCAAAACTTTTCCTCGGTAGATACGAACATGTCGACAGCTGCTAGTATGCTGACAGTTTTGAAAGGCTTTACGATGTAGCTTCAAACTTGTTCATTTTTTTAGTGTATCTCACCACTCCACTAAATATATTTTCATGCTGCCTAGGTTGTAAGTTCGAAAAAAGAGTTCAAGAAAACGAAAGATGGTAAAACTGTATTCGTGCATGAATATCGTGCAAAAATTGCCCTTATGTAGTTTAATAGTGCTATATGACTTCAAAAGCGAATTGTCAGTGCATTGGTCGTTGCAATAATGTACAATGTTCAGTTAAACTTTAGTCAATACTTTTTCGGCGACTAAAATGGCTTAAGGTATCATGAGAGTGCGACCGACTTTTTAGCTATAAACATTTTATTTTTTTTTTAAAAAAAAGGCAAAATAAGTGACCCCGATACCAAAGCACCGACCTGCCCCAGAATGCAACAGTTCTTTGGTATAATCGGCCACTTCGTCGAACTACTTTAATTTGCAACAAAAGCTTATGACTTTTATTCAAGTTTTGTAGTTATTTAGCACGGAAACCCAGTATATTTTATTCAGCCTCTTGAGTAATTTTCATATTATGCAATTGTAAAGAAACTACTCAATGAATTGAATTTACAGCTGCAAAGACTCGGCAGAACTCTATGTCGCAGTTTGTCTTCTTCTCTTACTGCTGTTTTACGACTAGTCAGTGAACCAGATCTAAAAAGAAAACTAAATTACTAAGTTTTCATAAAATCACAGCTTTTAATCAGTTCCCTGAAGCTTAGCCTTCGAGCAGAGATGTTGGAGATCCCTCGTAGAAAAATCTATATATCTCGGCGTGTAAAATTTTGAAGTAATAGCAGATTTAGTTCTAGTACAACTCTTAAGAGCTTGAATTTCATTTGTAATAGTGGAAAAAGTAAATATTGTTAGCGCTAAAATTTTGTCGTAAAACAATTAAAGTCCCAGATCCTATTCATATATCGCGGCTAGCTATGAGCTGAATCAGTCGAGTCTGCACAGTTAATGGCAGTTTTGCATAAAATTTATTTGAATAACCACTTGCAATGAAAGTTATTTTGTAGTTTTGCCTTTTTCCCTATTTGTTTTTTCAGTTCTCATCCTTGCCCCTTTGTCTATTAGCTACGTACTCAGTTCAGGCACACATTTGAAGCATTACTGAACAAAAGATATTTTTGGCCGCATCAGTTTTTCCACCTGCAAAAACCATCGCTTCCAGTTTCCTCTAAATAATTTAGTTTAGTCCCTGTTTTCAAATAGTGCGCATTTCGCTGCTTTGAAATTCATTTGACTCGTTGGTTTGAAACTCAGAAGTTCGTGAAAATTTGTTTAGCGATATATCTTCAGCAGTTACGAAAATGTCATTTACGATTACAGTCATAAAACAAATATATCATGAATATATTTAGCTGAATGGATTCGCTATTCGGGTCCATCGTTCTTTCCGAGTTAAACAAATTTCAAACTAACGCTGAGTCATCCAGTAAAACCGAAATTAGAATTGCCATTAATGCTATATATGTATAGATATATTTACGTTACATCAGATAGTATTTGTGGGCATTAAAATAGCGTCAACGGAGAAAGCCGCTCGAATCTTGAATGGACATCGGACCAATATTCCAAACAAAGGCCGCGAAGAGTTAAAACATAGAATACCGGATAGCTTTAATTTTTCAACACAGATACTGATTTTTTAGACGCTGAATAAGAGCAATATTTTCCGGCTCTGTTCAGCATACTACATTTGCCATAAGAGCAAGCAAAAAATGTTATCCGACACAATCATTTACTCTATAGTACAAACAACTTTCACGAATTTAGGTCCTGTAAACAAGATCTGGACAAATACCCGCCATTGTTTGTGCGGTCACAAGATCTTTTAGGTATAATGCACAATTCTACCTGAATCTGAATTTGGGGATTGTACGAAACTTTGTTCGCCGTTTTAAAACCTAAACGTGACCCTATCAATGAGACGTGCTCATCATCTGATCAAAACTTTAAACTGAAAATGTGATCCAGTCATTGGGAAAATTACTTTTCAGTCATAGCTTTGGCCAACGCCGGCAGCCATTATGAGAAATTTCCATGCTCCCAATTTGCAGTTACGTTTCCCTTTTTCTTTGCACTTAAGGATATCTATATAGCATGTATACAGTTGATGCCCGCATCATTAGGGTTCTGCATGGGAACTGATTATTTTTTACAATTATTCGAAACTGTTTGTATCAAAGCCAACTACAGATTCGTGTACACGCCAGACATTTCAATTTAGCATTGAGTAAACATTTGTCGGGCTTTTCCGAAACTGCAAAATGATCAATAACTTTGCTTGTCTTCAGTTGAAGAGTAGAAATGATTGTTATTATTCGTTCTAACTTTTGAACCAGTTAACGAAAACCCATAAAATGACCATTCATTTTGTTTATCTTGAAGAGTAGATACTAGAAATGGTTGGTGTTATTCGTTCTAACTTTTGAACCAGTTGACGAAAACACATAAATGACCATTCATTTTGTTTGTCTTGAAGAGTATAAATGATTGGTGTTACTTATTCTAACTTCTGAAACATCAACGAAACCCATGAAGTGACCATCTTGAAGAGTAGAAATGGTTGGTGTTATTCATTATAACTTTTGAACCATTAACGATAACCCATGAAATGACGATTCATTACGTTTGTCTTAGAAGAGTAGAGTGATCAGTGTTATTTGGTGTATGTTTTGAACCAGTATTCCAAAACCAAAAAAGCTTAAAAGCTCATAATGGTGAATGGTCCCCGATGTTATCCATGTTTTGTTATTTTCGCGGGCGTACAAACCGTAGACATATCAAAGACACCACCGAACACCCCCCGTCCCCCCTTCCCCTCCTCTTCCCCCCCGGTCCTCCTCCAGAGTCATTTGTTGTGATCATTGGCAGCAGCCACCCAACAAGGAAAATACAATCAATGCTACTAACGAAAAGATGTAAAATACAAACTTTAGGCGTTCAAGTTAATCTCTGCATGGGTGATCCCGTTTTTCCGTAATCGCAGGGAAGAAGGTTATACGTTTTTTCTACTTTAGTTTCGATTTCTTCTGTAGATCTCATTTCCATTTCCCTTTTACGGCCACCCCTCACAGTGAGGATTATTAGCCGACCACAACACCGGCATAAGCCTACTCTTATCGACGAGTGTGTGGGTTCTTTTAAGTCCCCGATAGAACGTGGGAGACTAGACCAACGGCTTAACGTCCCTGTCCACGGACGGTGTGGCGAAAGAAGGTTGCCCAAAGTTCACTGACCCTCGCAACCAGGCCGGGGATTGAACCCGAGACCTTCTGGTTGGCAGTCGGAGCTCTTATCAACTGTGCTGACCTCGCACGCACACTATCTATTTAATATCTTCACACAGCAGCTGCGAATCAACGAGTTTTTATACAACAACATTTCTTTCCCGTTTTAGGTTGTTCATCAGTAGTCTCGCTGGACCAGATATGAATTTCATGCTGGAATTCTTCCGTGTTCAACTCACTGTTACGCTATTGCTCTCTTTAGTTTTCATTCCTAAGGTAAGGTGTGTCTGTGTCTGTGTCTGTGTGTATGTCTATGTCTATGTCTATGTGAGTGCGTGTAAGTGTATGTACCGGTAGCTGTCTTAGTAAGTGTGTGTGTGTGTGTATGTGTATGGTAATGTTTATGTGTATGTGTGTCATGTGTATGAGTTACATGTGTATGTGTTACATGTATATTTTACATGTGTATGTGCGTGTTACATTGTATGTGTTACGTGTGTATGTGTTACATGTGTATGTGTTACATGTGTATGTGTTACATGTGTTTGTGTTACATGTGTATGTGTTACATGTGTATGTGAATACATATACTGTGGTACGATTGCACGTGTATCATATGTAAGTAAACGTATGCACGTGAATGGGTATAAGTCATCAACCAATTTGTGTTGTTGTTTGCGACGATTTATATTTTTATACTCCTTTCAGTGGACACTGGGTAGTTGTATAGTCTTTACATTTTACTATGTCCAATTTATGTTTTCGGTGAGGCCCTGTGCATAAATAATAATATTGACATAAGTAATTAATAAATTTAAAAAAATTTATACCATTTAATATATATATATATATACATAACAACATTTGCGCACAGAAAGAGGAAGGATAGAATTTAGAACGCTTTGTTTCCTCTCGTACCTGACTTTGAGAACTCTAAGGCCTCTTCTTGCTAACTGAACATGACCCCCGGATCCCCTACCATACCTCCGTCTAGAGTTTGCCATTCTTCAACCTTAGCAGGTTTATCGTTCATTCACTCTTGCTATGTTGTTGAAATATGCACTCGTTACTATGATAGACAGCTTTGCAAACAAGATGTTCTCATGAAGAAAGTGGTAAACAAAGTTAATAAAACATCTTATTATTGCGGCTGACAAATAGACAAAATTGGTGGCAGTTATAAAGCGCTTCCTGTGTGTCGGTCGGAATTGAGAGTTTTACAAACATTCACACTCTACAAACTGAATACTTAAGATTCAAAGACTAAGAGACTGCTTCTCGGAACGATTTGATTCCATATTATCTCAAACTGACTAATTTTTTGTGGTGAGTCGGCTGATTAGTCATTGGATGAAACAAAAGATAATTTCTTTCCACATCGCAGCCGCGTGATTAAGTTTGATACCATGCATACCTTAAAAACTTCCAGGGAGTCAACCGCATCCTATAAACAGTTTTCTATATTCTGATATATCATATTTTATCTTATCATATCAGTTCATTCACAGACCTTAACCTTGGCTCTGGGGTCGCTAGTGTACGAAAACAGCTCCATAAAAAAATCTGAGCATCTGCCAAAAGTCCAACACCATCTGTTGGTCATTCAGACTGCTGAGCTTGAAGTAGACAAAACAATTCTATTCTTAGATCAATCAATGCTAAAGCGAGTTCTATTTCCCTCTACACACAAGTGAAACAGCTGTACATTTTTTATTGCCTATTTTGAGAACATTTTATATTAATAGGTTTGTGGTTACGCTAGTCGTGATGAAACTCGAGAAGAGATTTATGAAAGTTGTGCGTCAAACATTTCATTAGTTCTGTGGTCAAAGATACACTTATCAACATGATCGATACAGTTTTATTTTAGGAAACGTGGTTTCATGATCAGTCACGCGGCAGAAAGCCAATGTTCTATTTTAGGACCACCTATAATCGTTATTACTTTTCATCACATTTCCCTGTGTTGTCGGGATTTCTCTAGTTGTTGACTGTGATTTACGGTGGATTTAACGCAATACAAGTTGCCCCGTCCAGACAAAATTTACTGCGACATTGACGAAAAGCTGACAAGATCTTCGAAGTTGTGTACTAATTAAGTAGGATTTCTAAAGTCTACTTTTGATTTAAAATACAAAGTCAACTCGTGCTAGCCAAATTTCCGAAAATTAAGGACGTTGAGCTAAACTCTGACGCTGAGTTGTTTTTAACTGGTTACCTCAAATGAACTCGTGTTGTGCAAAAATACTCAACACAATAAAAAATGAGGGTCTTCGAATATATTCTTGTGAAAAATGCAGTTCAGTCAGTGAATGCTAAAACAGTGTGTAACAGTGTGTGTGTCCCAGTTCAGTCATTGAAACAAAAATTACCCCAGAGAAGCTGAACTGTTTTCCTAAACACCGTTTACCAGCAATTGAACAAGTGCCAGAAATCTGTCATGATATATCATGCAGTTTCCCTTTCTTAAAGTTTTAAACCCCAGAAAGCTTTAGAGGGGGGGGGGGCTCAATCTGACTCAAGGGAGGGTAGCTACTAATTTCATGTTCCATGCATGTGTGTCCTTCAACAATCCATCAAAAAAGCCAATCGGTTTCATAAATTTCAAAAAATTAAAAGATAACTCTTAGGCAGAAACGTCGATTTTAACAAAATTGCTAATTCCTGATCCAAAATCGTTGAAACTGAACGCTGAACTTCAATTTGCGCCGACGACCGTTTTTTTTAGTCATTCCATTAACGGTATAAACAACTTCTATTACGGACAAACCTCGTCGGACTTCTTGGCAGATGAAGTTTATGTCTTGAACCAATAGTGACCTCGCAAAAACCAACTTTTTTCCCTATCCAGGTTGGGCTATTTTTAGCACTAGGAAGACCGGACACTTCTGGACTAGGAGCGTTTGTGTGAAACTTGTGTGTGAAACACACGTGAAATTTATTGGACATGTACAATTTGCGTGAAAACAGTTTTTCACACAAAAAGAGGATATGTCATGAAATTTGTAAGAAAAATTTCAGATCTGTAAATGTGTAGAAACTTTTGTTAAGATAATTTCACCCATTTGAAATTGTGTGAAAACATTTAAATGTGTGAAACTTGTGTGGACTGATCTGAAATCTCAAAGTTTGATGTACTTTGGATATGTGTGAAATGTCCTGTAATGAGCGAAAACTGTGTGAGAAAGTCTCAAAATTTAGCACACTTCCTTATGGAATCGGGGATGGCACTTCGGTTGATTCGACTCCGTTCGTGTATTGGTTTGAAACTTGGCAGTAATTCTAATTAGTCCATGGTCTACATGTGCTTTCTTTGGCTTTTAATTTGTGATGACGTCATAATTACGTCTTTGAATAGCCCTCTTAGCCTATTTTTACTCATTCTCTGTTTCTCTTATAGTTCTTATGATAATGGAGAAACAGCCATCGTAGTTCACCCTCAGGTTCAACGACTGATTTTAAGTTTCTTTATTATCATGACGTCATCGTGACGTCATAATATGATCGTTGTTTTAGTTATCGTATGTCTTGTTAGCCTTGTATTTGCCGAAGATTGCCGAGTATTGGCTCGACAATGAGTTCCGTAGGAGGCTAGACAATGACAATGAAAGCAAGGGTTATACTTACAACGACAATAACATTAAGAATGAAAACAACACTAACATTTACCTCGACAGTGAAAATGGGGAAAAAAAATGACATTAATAATGGCACAACAGCGTTGACAATGATACTCGGCATTGTCAAAGAAAATGACATTAAAACTAACAAGAAAAAACAAATACATTAAAAACGACAATGTCAAAGATGACGATGACAAAGATACCAACAATGATGATGATGGTGATAACAGTAGTGACAATGATAAAGTTAACGATGGTAACGAACAATATAACGACAATACTGAACATAATTGGCTGGATCCCGCCCTTCCGATCTCTTAAGACAGAATGACGTGATCAAATCGATTTTACAATGGCGTCTAAGAACAGACAGTTAAACTATGGCTGTTTTGTGACCCAGTTTTGTTTCTCTGTTCACTTTCATCAGATTGTGCGTGTACTGAAAGGTCGTGGAGATATGTTCGACACCAGTGGAAGAATCGCGTCCGCCAAGGGCCGCGCGCTCAGCGTTAGGCCTGGGGATATCGGGACGTCTACGGAAGGCAGCGTGAATCTCCCTCAAGAAAACGAGGATCTTAAAGTGAGCAGAACCAATTCTTAGAGGGCTTGGGGCATAAACAGTTAAGGTGTCCACTGGGGACTAGGAAACAGGAAATGTGGGCTATGGCGCACTTACTAGTAAAGTGCCCAATAGGGGCTTGGAAGACAGGGAATGAAAGCATCAGACACTTGTAATTTGAGTGCCTGCTAGGGGCTGGTTGAAACGAGGGCTGTTATTAGCTGGGCAAACCAAGACCAACAATACAAAGTGTAGATTACATTCGTATTTTGTCAAACATAGAAAAACAATGAAGATAAAAAATATCCAATCATTAATTGCAGATGTCATGCAAGCACGTGTTGTGGTCGTCGGGTTACATATCTTATATACTAATATAGTCTCGTGGACTCCGTTATCTGTTCCAACAGTTCTCGTGTCTTTTCCTCAAAACATATTGCAAAACACAATTCTGGCAAAGTTTTGGATCAAGTTTACTTTCACCCATGAACATTAAACAATCCCAGAAAAACATAGGCTGTAAACCTGAAACTCTCTTTTCCCTCAAACCTTTAGGCTTTGCAGAGAAACGCCAACGTTTGGAGCGCCAAAATTCCTGGCCGGGTAGTAGAGTTAATGTTGTTTTGATCGCTTTTCCTTTTGTACTTTAGGAGGAAATCAGGAAACTGTACTCTCAACTACAAATGATGAAAACGGCAAACATGGAGGCCGGTAACCGCCATCTTAGCCGATCAACGTCGCTTGTTTTTGGATCAGAGGGTTCTGTTGCTAAGGCCAGAAACGGAGCTGCCAATGGCGTGACGGAAAAGTCGCGCAAGGAACGGAAACCCCAGAGACTGTCACCTACTGCTGAACTGGCCAGTGACTATGTGTAACGCTAGGTTAGAAATGGACAGTGATTTTGTGCAGTGCATTGTCTTACGTAGGGTATGAACTGGCCATTAACTGTGAGGATTTGCAACGTACGAGACAGATTGAGGAAGGATTTTGTGCGGATAAAAGCCGATAAAGAAATGCCTTCCTTGCATGCAGAAAGATTCTTTATGTAAATTGCTTCAGTCATACATGAGAAGTTATTCAAAATCTGAGCCGACTCTGGTTAAAAGATTCTGGTATAATACGATTTTCGCAATTTTTTTGGCGATACAAAACGGCCTGTGACCGTAATAGCGGAGTTAATGCTTTGAACGGCACTTCTTTTATAGGAGGAAAATGCGTTACTTTCCTAATCCTACAGCTGATCGTGGAAGCGCTGCTTTCAATCACCTTTTAAATGATATGAACGAATGTTTAGAAAAAGTGTTTAGCTAGAAATCAAATGTCCCCTGTTCGAGATTTGATTTATTTGATTTCGCCTTATCAGAAATTTTAAATATGTGAAATGACCGGCGGTTTAAGAAACCAGGGGAGCACTGGAGGGGCGTTTTGAATTTCGTCTAAAACACCAAAGCAAGATGAAAGCCATGTATATTCTTGGTCTTCAGTGTCTTGGAACATTTGGGGGATCCCATGCACTGTCAGCTAAAATTCAATTTGAAAACACCTTTTTTCAATGTTTGGGTCAGATTAAGAGAGATTTACTTTGTGTACAAAGCAGCGAGCAATACGATTTGATTACAGAGAAAACTCATGAAATATACAATTTTGAATAAGTGAGAACCTTGATACTTTCAGGATTCTATTTTTGTGGCATCTTCCGGCCACTTAGGCTTGCTACATACTTTTGACTTGATTTTCCCTCTTTTGAAAGGCAACAATGAACCGTCATGCATATAAATACGCATGCGTGTTTGTTTTGATGGAATAAGAGGACCTTTCTCCATTTAATAGGCTAAATAGTAACAAAAATCAATAATACGCACGCATTTTACTTTTACTCCGATTTTAGCACCCAGATAGTGGGTATCACGTGACCAGGCCCAACTCAATAAAAGTTTTCCACTTGTAACTTACAACTGTAGCTATTGCTCTAGGTTTCTGAAACAACAGCTGCACTTGTACAACACAACTAATTTAGTATAAGGTTTTCATTGAATTGTCCCAGGGGCTTTCTTTCGGAACAGGGAATTGGAAGAGCTAGGTTGTGAACGAGGTTGGCTGACTGGGTTGACACCAACGCAAAAAATGATGCTGGCTTTGTATTTTCTTTCGATCCTTGATCCAGACAGTTTTCCTTTCATTATCAGCTTTTTCTTTTCATGTGACGTCAGAACTTTTTCTATAAATATTCGACTTGCTAGCAAGCTTTCCAAACAAAACTGAAACGCATGGTTGGTGTCTATGAACTTTGAAATGATATGCGCAAGTATCAGTAAATATTTAGGTTTTTTTTCTTTTTTACTTAAATTGAACTGTTTGCATCACCAGGAGAACTTATAACTTTGTACAACTTCTGAATTTTTAATCGTTTGGGGGTCGTCGGAGAATATGGATATGTTCACTCTTAGCGTCCAGTGAACGTTAAGGGATGACACCCCCCTGGCCCCCTTTATGTCCATTTTATTTTGTATATATATATAAACGTGCAATATTAAACATGCAGTCGCGGAACTGTAACAAAACCTTCAAATTTGCCATCAACGCTGTACTAAAAGTAGTGTAACTTGTGACGACCACTGCTCTACTTTGTCGAAATTCCCGCCATCGAAACCAACGCTTTTCACATAATTTGCTTGTGTTTTCACATTCATATATCTTTCTGCTTAACGTCCGCCTCTTCTCATGCACGACCATCCCCCCCCCCCCCCCCCATCATCGACCAATGGACGTTTATCGTTTACAAATAGATTTTCCGACGACCCTTTAGCCTGGTTAAAACAAAAGAACAAAGGGATAAAACAAGTTGATTAATTGTGCCGATTCCTTGTAAATAAAATATACTTGAATATTTAAAAAAACAGGATGATTTAAAGGCCTCTGTGGTTGCTATGAAAATAATAATTATTTCCCGTTATTGCTGGAGCAGTTCATTTCTTGGCAACTGACCGAGTCTTGTGTGCCCCATCAACTGATCAATGCAAGGGGACAAACCAGTACAACTTGTGTTTTTTACACGTTCTCTTTGCAGAACCAGTAAACAAATTGGTGTGTCCGGATAAGTGTTCCATTCTTTCTTCTTCGCTGCTGTCCAGTCATGGACTTTTTACCCGAATATTTAAGCATTCTTGTAGGCTAGCGTCCAACTTGTTAGCATATTTAAAACCTCAAAAAAGAAGTTTTGTTTTTATGTTGTTAACTGAAATTTGTCTTTACTTTTTTAACCCTTTTTGTTGTTACTGAAATTACAAAGATTTTTTATTTGCGCGTATATTGAAAACTTTCTTCTTCTAAATCTAGTGCATGCTCGTTTTCCAAACCCATCCCTTGTGCCATTTAGTCCTGCTCATATACCCCATACTGATGGCACAAAATGCCAGATACGTTCATGAGTGGCATAAAATGCCGGATACGTTCACGAGTGTCACAGAATGCCACATACGTTCACGAGTGGCACAAAATGCCAGGTACGTTCACGAGTGGAACAAAATGCCAGATACGTTCACGTGCGGCACAGAATGCCACATACGTTCACGAGTGGAACAAAATGTCAGATACGTTCATGAGTGGGACAAAATGCCGGATACGTTCATGAGTGGGACAAAATGAAAGATACGTTTATGAGTGGCATAAAATGCCAGATACGCTCGCGAGTCGCACAGAATGCCACATACGTTCACGAGTGGCACAAAATGCCAGATACGTTCGTAAGTAGCACAAAATGCCGGATACGTTCACGAGTGGCACAGAATGCCAGATACGTTCACGAGTGGCACAGAATGCCACATACGTTAACGAGTGCCACAAAATGCCGGATACGTTCACGAGTGCCACAAAATGCCAGATACGTTCACGAGTGCCACAAAATGCCAGATACGTTCACGAGTGGCACAGAATGCCACATACGTTAACGAGTGCCACAAAATGCCAGATACGTTCATGAGTGGCACAAAATGCTAGATACGTTCACGGGTGGCACAGAATGCCAGATACACTCATGAGTGGAAAAAAAGAAGAAAAACGGCGGCCCTTAAATACCGACCATTGATGCAAAAACCAACTTCTGATGTAAATACTGGCTAGTAGTGATGTAAGTACCAACCATTTATGTAAATATCTACTACCGATCGCGATGTAAACACCAACCACTGGTGTAAGTATCGACCACTGATGTAAATAGCGACAACTGATATAAACACCAACTGCTGATGTAAATGCCAACTGCTGATGTAAACACCGACCACTTCTAGTATCTTTATTGTAACAAATATTTTCTTCCTTTAATGCACTTTATTATGTGGCAGATACTTCTCGCGTTCTGATTGGTCCTTAAGCAGTCGTAATGCCCAGGGACACTACGGGTTGCTTACTGTTGACGACCTATACACAAGCATAACCGGATGTGCGAAGAAAAGAATTTCCACTTGCACAGTGTCAATGTCGTTATTAGAACAAATGCCTTACAATAAACTACTTATTAACCCCCAACGTTCGGTCTGACCTCAGTTTGATAACTCCCGTACGGACCCTACTCTCGGTTAACAAGCAGTTAGTGTCTTTTCCTTGGAACTATCAGCAAGAACAAACGAAATGACATAGAAAGAGAACTGGAAAAACTCAAATCTTTCTACAGCACGACTGCTGTGGACACCAATTTCTGAAAAAATATAGAGACAAGCCTGGGCTGCTTGGCATGTTCCCGTTAAATCTAACATCAAAGCCTTGGGCTTATATAAAGGACTTGCCGTCTTCTGTACATTCCAAATGAGCACACAAGGAGGTTTTTGCCCAGCTTATAAACTGGGTGGAAGGGGGTTACAAGCGGTCTAAGAAAACGCTTTTGGACATGCAGTTTTTAAAAGGGGCGAGATGTCAGAAACAAGTTACTCTTATATTTGAAATAATCCGTATACAGTGGAGAAGGGGGGAGGGGATGGGGAGTAAGCGATATTTTACAGTATTGCTCTAACAGTCCTGGATGGGTAACATCAACATTTTGTTGAAATGACTTTTAGAGTACCTATCATAAAAGTTCTTGCACTTTCTACAACAATAACATAAGTTAACTATGATTTAAGTAATCTGTTACATTCAAGTAAATTCAGCGTGATCTGGAAAGAAAAACAAAGACAAATATTATTAAGGTATGCCATAGTTTTGCATTTCTTAAAACACTGTGTACAAATGAAGCAGTACCTTGATAACAAGGCTGGGTATCCAGCTAAAGGACAAGTGACAGAATTAATATATCAGTTATACGGGGGAGGCTTCATAATGAGAGAAGGAGGTGGGGTGGAGTTATTCAGAAGTTCGTTATTAATAAAAAATAATCATTTTTGAGAGGGGAGGAGCCTTTACCCAATGCCGGCCTGATTGTTTTGGGGATGCCTAAGTCCAGAAGGGACTGCTGCCCGTAACTCAACTATTCAACATACTCGAACAAAATTTGGTGAACTAGTTGGGAATTGCACAAATCATTTACATTGACAAACTATATCATTATGTCACAGAGATCTCACAACTGTCAAGAAATCGGGTTTCTACAAGAACCCTCTGATCAGCAGCAGAAAAGTCAGTTATCATTTCTGCCTTTGAAAACAAAACAAGTTAATGTTACAAACTGATAAAGAAAATCCACAAATACAAATTAATGATAATTTTTTAAATAACTTGTTCTCCAATTAATTTTGGGAAAAGTCACCAGTTATGGTTGTTATACTTTGAATGTTCCCGACAGTTGAAATCAGCAAGGGCACTCTCCCCAGGCCAGATAGGGTTAAAAGACGAGGGGAGCAAACAAGTTTAGTAAGCCTAAAGGGAGACTATTAAAATGGAGTCCTTAATCCTTTCAGCCCCAGGCAATTTATCAACATGTAACTTCTCCTTACAAAACTCAAACAAAATTATATAACAGGT
>JAOBYE010713803.1:0-10960 GCA_025403585.1 Parazoanthus swiftii
TTTGTGTGTCTGTCTCTCTCCGCCCTCCCTCCCTCCCTCCCTAGCTCTCTCTCTCTCTCTCTCTCTCTCTCTCTCTCTCGCTGTCTCTTTCTCCATAACCATGTCCTACAGCACACCCTATTTTCTATAACTCGCTTTATACACATCCGACACACACCCAAGAAAGTTCATATGCGGTAAAATCGAGGGAATAGAATGCGCGAGAATAAGTTCGCATACAGTGTTATATTATATTTGTCAGCATATTCGGTAGTAATAAATGAAACATTCGCAGATATAAGCTAACGCAAGGTTATTATACCACGTAACATACCTGCAACGATCCGTTCCCCACAAGTTTCTTCCAAGCTTGAGCCGTGATATTTATTTCTGTGAAGCTACCACTAGACAACAGGGAATGCAGGCTTAACCCTGACTGTCGGACCAATAGCCACCTATTATGAATAAAAAACAAACAATATAGTATACCTCTGTCAACAAGATTTCAGCTACACCAAGGAATCTTTTCTTGTTAAAAGTACTGCACCACGTAACTTATCGATGAGCAGTTGGCTTGTATTATGCATTTGACTGAAAATTATTCGCTCAAGAAGTTACAGGTTTATTTCTAAGTTTTTAGGGAGATTTAATAGTACATGTATGTTCTCTACTGTTACATAGCTGCAGAGAATACCATAAAGGTTTTTTTTACTTTATTAGGTGACACAATTCTAAAACACAGTTTCCGCGAGTTCGGCACTACTTACACAAACAAAGGTGCATATGGTCTCCTTCGCATGGGAGCGAGCACAGAGGATATTATAACATAATAGTACAGCGGGAAAAATGTGTTAACAAGCATTGCCACTGCAAGTTTCGATTCTTTCCTTTTGGACCAAAATGTGTTCATTTTAATTAAGTACTCAAACCATATACATTTTCTTAAACACTCTAGGCCAGTGCATTGATTTTGATATACTCTTTTACGTCAAGGAATTGTATAAACTGTCGCCTAGATTTGATTATGTTGTTATGTTTTTATGTTATTATGAGGTTGTGTTTGAATTGCAACTGGGTCTGGAACTACGATTGGGGTTGTGATTGGAAAGTGAGAGGGATAGGGATTTGATTTGAGTAAGGATATGGATTGGGATTTCAATTACAATTATGTGTCTTAACTTCTCGCTTACCTGATTACTTCGCTGCTTTTCATTCCAAGACAAATCTCTCCAAACGGCGTTGACCAAAAAGTAGGCATCTTGGTTTCGTCTTCTGCCATATTCGTTCCGCTGCTTTCATTGTATGACATCATGTTTGTCCAGAACTTTGACTTATAGGTAAACGTGAGCTAAGAAAACAATTATTGCGATATAAACCCTTAAACTTACAGCGAGTGAGCTGGAACGGAAGGGGGTGGGGATGGGGTATTTGCAGTCCCCAAGATGTTTTTTACTAACTGCAGCAGGTGATAGGTACGCAGTTTCAGGAAACGTTGTCGCGGAAAAGTATGCAAATAGGGCTTTGAATTCAAATCTTGCTTTTTTCAAGAAAACTGTTTATAACTTGCACTTCGTTGCTTTACAGCAGTTACAAGGCACACCAATTAAAATTTGTTTTCCGACTGTTTTTAATTGATTATCATCTAAACGGTGAAACAGAAATAGAAAAATTGCGGTCAGGAATGTAGACATTCGTTGCTGTACCAACACTATTTCATTTACGTATGATTGTTGCGTTGGAAACTTAATTAGCTCATACTTTTTTCTCTAGTTGCATGGCGGTTTCCAGTTTCTTTTTTTTAATGAGTTTTGATTTTCGACACCTAAATAATCCTCTCTTAAACCCTATGCGTCCAACCTGTCAAAAACTGTTAAAATAACTTTTTTTTTTTCATTTCAGTATTTACTGGCTGACACCCATCCACCTTGTTCCCGTCAATCTTCATGACCAGTGTCCAACCTCCATCTTTCCCACACTCGCTGATTGTGTCCATGTGGCAATACGCATGCGTGAACTCGTCAGTGTGCATGGCTTTGATGTAGTAGGCTCCATTTTTAGCAGTCCTACTGGTTAGATATGCAAATATGTTAAACTAAGGGGTAGCCTTTTTTTCAACAAAAAAATACTTGCAACTTCTTTGCAATACATTGGTAATATTTTAACATTGTTAATTGAGACAATAAGAAAATAAAGCTAAAGCAATGAGGGTTTAAATCTACGATCTGCTAACATTTCAGGTGATGCCCTCTTCTGATGAACTTGTAAGTTTTTATATCTAAATTTCGACCTAAAACATGTTCCAAAATTTCCCTTCTGGTTTTTGGTGAAGTATTGTGTTATTACAGCCAGAGTTCCTAATACTCAGTTACAAACTGTTGTAACTCGGCAGACTTGCTGTTTAAAATACTATTAAAACAAAGTTAACTTTCTTGTCTTCAAAATTCCCAAGTTTCACCTAAACAAAGTACGGCGGAAATTTATCATAAATCGATTGACTTCATTCTAAACTTCAGTTTGTTTGGATATATTATTTTACATAAGTCCTGTGTTTTGAACCCTCAAATGGACTCCCCAAGGTTTTTCCAACCAAAAATCTGTAGCTTTGAAGCATTTAAAATGAACCTTTCTGTACCTGTAGTTCGATTATGAACACATCTCTTGTTCTATTTAGATGACATCTTCACTTATAATTTATGCAGAACTAATTTTCCAATTTGAAGTTTAATTCTGAAAACGGGGTTTTATGACAAAGTTTGTTCTAACTACTCCTCTTCCGTTTTAGTCTTCGTTATTTTCCTATTTGAGGTGTAATTACATATTTTCTACTACGTTCGAGCAAAATTTGCTGCAATTTTCCAAGAAATAAAATTTTTGAAAATCCAAGATGGTGCACATGCTCTAAAACAACCGTAGCCATAGCAACAGTTCTTAATCAAAACTTTATAATTATTATGGAAAGTAATTAGCTAACCAAAAGCTGCTTACATGCCAAAGCAAATTCTTTTACGTCCAACCATTTGGAAAATCATTGGGGTCTCATTGACGTTCCACCCCCACCCCGAAACCCCCCTCCCCCTTGTTAGTAAAAGAAGCTTGGTCGTCCTAGGGTTAAGAAGGTTAAACCAAGAACTGAGAAAAAGTCGTAGGTGGAAAATTTGGGAGTTTTCTCATTGGCCGAGCGAAATACCTGCTTTGTTGGAAAATCGTTTTGCATGAGGTTGCCGCATTTTCAGCCCTGCTACCTGAAAAAGAATCTAGTTCAGTTACGTTACTTGATAATAACAAGAGTTATAGCAATAAAATTAATAATAAAATTAACAAATATTATTATTGTATTATTATTATCACTATCACTATCATTGTTATTATTATTGTTATCATTATTAATAATATTATCATCTTCATATTGATCGAATTTATTATTCGAAACATTTAGTGTTGTCAGTAGTTGTTTTTGGAGGAAACAAGACACAACGCCAGACGGTTCGTATCATTTTGCAATATGTTGCTCATATCTTTTAACTGTGTTGATTTTATCACATTTTGCGTACGCATTGCATTTGTATACATTTTCTGTATGGTGATTATTTTGTTGTATAACAGCCCCATTAAACCCAAGGCAGCGTAGCCGGGCAGTATAGAGCGCTGACTCGTAACCGGGGGGGGGGGGTGTGTGTGTGTTCTCTGCCCGCCGGTCACGCTGGTGTACATAGCGTTCCAGCCAGCGTTTCTGTCAGTTGGGGTTTTTAACCTTCGTAAGCTTTTGTGTGTATCATGGCACTGAAGAGCTGACATCAGAAGTTTTATATTTTTATATATATTTTATACTAAAATGGCTTAAATTAACTGATACATGAGTGAGTGAGAACTTACCGGGAAAAAGAACTGGGGATGTTTGAGTAGGCTTTGTGTTGTAGTTCATTATTTTAAGGCAACTGCACGCACACGGCTAAGAGAAAAAATACGCAAGGAGTTAACTCATGAATCGTTAAGCGAAAACGAAACATATGTTTTTTAAGTTTGAGATTACCCTCACTGAATTACCTGCAATATATATGTTTAGTTGGACATTTTCATTCGCCCTAAAGCTCAACAAATTTGATCTTAAAGGTGCGCTCCCCCTTAAATTTTGTTATGTTTGTATGAGAAGATTGGAGATAAGCTAAATCGTTTGAAGGCAAATTAAGTGCCACTATTCGGATAGCACGGTGTTGAAAATTGTTAAATATAATCCAAAAAGATGTTTCCTTTGAAATCAACAGCTTTTTAAAATAGGGGTTTTCTCTTTCAAAACCTGAATTATTGATTACTGTAGTGTCCGATACTAATAACTCCTTCGATTGTAATAAATGACAACTATGCTTCTCCCTCACTTTGTCTCTACAATAACATTTTCGCATTCGTGACTTCTATAAGTCGTCCTTTAGTATATCTAGCGCGTTAACAGGAAAGGGGTCTCCTGTAGTACGTCCAAGAGACTAGAAATTACTTTCTGTTAAACTTCATTGAGAGCTCGTGTCTTGTAATTTTGCTTATTTTGACATCTAATGAAACTTTATTTTGTGATTCGGATTTTCATTAGTTTATGTAGTGCTTTTTCTTTCCGTTCGATATCTGTTACAAAGAGGTGATTTCCGCTGCTTTTCGTTTCATTCTCCGACCACAGAAACAGAGGGAGGTGCATGGGTGAGCTAGGGGGAGAAGGGGGGAGGGCAGAATTTTAATTAGTTTCGATCGTTCTTTTGTTAAAACAGGCACTTAGTCCCACACAGCAACAGCAAACTGATTTTACACGCGTAGGCCAATAGAGTTTTTCGGACTGGCTGTATCAGTAAGCTCAAAGGCCTTTTTGAAGCCAAGGGAAAAGGGGGAAGTAAAACGGGACTAGAGTTTGGCCAATTAACACAAAAGTCACCGTGATTTCTCAAAAACTAACAAAATTTGTGCTATTTGTCGGCTTCAATTTAGAGAAAACGTTAAAAGACAACAGAATTACAAGCATTTGAAAATAGGTACAAATTTGGTCTTTGGGACGCCTTCGTTTCCCCAGGAGACCCCTTTCCTGTTACCGGCATTTTAACTTTTTATACATATATGAAGCTATAGAAACGTACAACGAAAACACGTTGATAAAAGAACATTGCTTCAACACTCCACGCCAAGTTTCTTTTACCATGTTTCCTATCTATTTTATTCACTATTTAACAAGTAAAACACACTGTAGTATTTCTAGTATTTTATGCACACACACACACACAGAGTATGAACAAAGGAGCCGGATCTGCGTTTGAAACACTTCTATAACTTATTTATTTTATGTAAATATAGTGTTTTGTCATTCTATTCAAACATTATCACAAACGCCTTTTAATGGTTCTTTCATAAGTTTGCTTCATTGTCTTTTTGTCGGACTTGAGCAAGATATAAACTTTATCCGCACTAATCAATAATTAAGTATTCTGACTTTAAAGCAATCTAATGAATGTATGAAATATTACTGAATCTGGAGAGATAACTCGAAATAACAATTAAAGAAAACTACTATTAAAGTCGTGATGGCAGCAAGGACTTGACTTAGCATTTTTAATTATCAAAATTGTTTAAGGTTTGCACCAGTAATACTCGTGAGAAGACAAGAGTGGTGAATGAAAAGAAACATTTCAAGAAAAGCATATCATAGTCTGCGGGAGACTTAACTGAGCACAACATTTCAAAGGATACTTTAAAATCATTTTTGATTGAAATTCGTTCAGTGCAATTTGAGCTGCAAACAGATTTTCTTAAAATTTATGGAATAAAGAATGGTAAAAAGTATTCAGTATATTATATAAAATACCATAAAACAATTGAGTGTATCTGATATGGAGTCCTGGTATCAGAAGAGGACTGAAATATCTAAATTATATGTTTCATCTTGACCTGATAAGAAGTGAAAATTTAAGGCTTGGAAGATTCAGGTCGCAAGCATTGATTACAAACATCATTTTATAAACATTTTAAAAGACAACAACATAAGAGCACATTTTATAAGTACACTTACACTCAGATTTGCCCAGACTTCAGAATAACAAGCGACGATCAAGAATCCTGAATTTTTCAACTCAATTAAACAGTTATATTGTGTATATAAACAAATGAAAGAACGACCAAGAGCAATACATCCGAGACTGGATTTGCCAAGAACAAAAATCAAAAAAAATAAAAAAGATAAAAAATGATCCAATGTTTATTGCTTTGTATAACGAAAAAAACTTCTTTGTTTCAAAGTAGAGGATGAGCGCTCTCCCTATTTTTTCCGTTTTGAATTCGTAGAGAAGAAATTAAATCGAGCAAGACAGCGGACGAGCCTGTACAAGTGTTTTCGCACCGTTTGCCCACTTTCGATATCTTGCGCGGTTTCTTTTCCGCTAAACGAACTCAAGAGGAAAGTGCTCTTAGTCTACTTCAAAGTTCTTACTTTCATCTGATGAAAGAAGGTTCCCCGTTTGTGAACGAGTTTGCCCTGAATGCTGTTTGGTGCCTCGATCCCACGGCTGTTTAGATCACAGATCCCGTACTGCAAGTTAAAATTATACGACACACACTTGGGCTCCTTACGGCAAGTCAAAAAGCAGTGAAACCAATCTCCTGTGTAAACGGTCTCAATAAGATGTCCCGCGAGGTAACGGTCGGCTAACGTACACGTGCAACTTTGCGTTTGGGGGACACTGGCTCCCAGCAATATAGTGATATAAGTAAGTAACACATCTTTGAGTGTGTGTTCTCCCATTGTAGCAGCACCGTCGTCGGATTACTTCGATACTTCAATGTGTTGCTCTAAATTTCAGTTGCATGATTTCTCAGGATGTGAATTTCTTCTTTGTTATTTTTTTATCTTTTAACTGCCTCTTGTAGTCGGCTTGTCTCTGTTGCCCTTACGTATATGAACAAAATCAAAATCAAAGATATTTTGAAGTATATAGTTAATTTCATGTAGATGTATTCAAAGTGTTTGATTGTAGCAATTTCGCTGCCGCTGATATCGATCGAACACTCGGGTATTAGCCTGCGAACAAGTTATAGTTATTGATCGCACTCGTCTGATAGTAACTGTTTCACTCTACAACCCGAAGGCCAATTCTTGTTATTTTTGTAAATATATAACGCATAAATAGCATCTTCTTTCATAATAGAATAGCCTTTGTTAATTATTCAGGATGCATAAAATTCTTCTGACTTTTTACTTTTGATTTGAGCTGTAGTTTGAAAGATTTCAGTGATAAGGCATAGGTTTGCCAGACATCGATCTTATCTTTTAGAAAGGAAAACTTGTTATTTGATTTTAAACGGGGCCGAGTATTTTCTGAATATTAATTATGCCGGTGCAGATCTTTTCATATAAATCTTCTGTAAAGTGTCAAAAACTGGTATGCCTCTTCAAACATCCTGTGTTAAGGATGCCGCTTGTCCTGAAAACAATTTGATATCTGATTTAAGGTTGACGGTAAAATACCTTTATTTCGGGTAGCATGGCTTAGTTGACCAAGATCTAGACAAATTTTAAGATTTGCAAGCTGTCCTTGTAAATCTTAAAGTTTCGTTTTTGATTCCCTCTGTAAGAGCCGTAAATACTTTTAGTTCGGATGTCAATGTACCTTTTGCCTTGCCAGCAAGTTCACACAAGAAAAGGAGACAGAGAACATCATTTGTAAATTAAATCCTTTTTTTAAAATGGCGTTGCAGTTGCAATACACATGTCAATTTTTCTTTCATTTCCCTAAGTGTTGATTAATAACGCGACTTCGTATCAGTTTTCATTTTCTGATCTCCAAACCAACGTTACAACTTATGCAACGTATTGGTCAAGTTTATATCAACCTTTTCCTGGCTTCTCAGTATTTCTTTAACGTTTTGTCTCTGGGTTAAAACCATTTTGTATAAACGGAAACGCGACAAGGTGAAGTTTGCAGTACACCTTAGTTGATCGTTATTCCACATAAATAGAACAAAATCTCAGATTTTTCCTCTCGTGATCGTTCTTACTGGAGATCCTAAATTAGTATTTAAAAACCTCCTCTGTGTTGGTTAATGAAATGAGTTAGTGATGTAATACACCCCTTCAACGAACCGTGGCCTCGCTTCCGGGTTAAGGACTCGGGGTGAAAGCTTGGATTTGTGCCGTTTTTTTACTGACTTTTATTTTAAAATACTGGTCGATCGTCTAGTTGTGTATTAACTACAGAGACGAAAAGATTTCTTGAGCTCATGCGCCTTCAATGTCGAAATTATTTTGAGATCCATGTTTTTTGTGTGGCGTACTTATCATTCTGTTGTAGCCTACCAGAACTAGGTACTTGTAAAAAATTTAAAAAAAAAAACTGTTCACGAGTTAATAGGCTACAAACAGTCAGAAAATATCGAAAAAGAGTGTAATCCAATCGAAGTTCAAACTCAAAACCTGTGCGAATCGCATGAAACTGTAGTTGTTTACACCCCGAGTTCGCGCCCAGTCGCCAACGTGGAAGCGATGCCGCGCGGCTTCGTTGTAGTGGTGTATAGATCAACTCGACCGAAGTGTCCAAATTCAGCGCAGAGTTTGTGATAAATCCATGACATTTTAAAATCACGTATTATGTTTGGCGCTGAAAGATGAAGACAAACTAAAAAAGTTGATGGATCGTTAGCAAAGAAACTCGTAAATATTTTATAGCAAGGATTTTTTCGAGGTATTTAAGCATTAAGTAAATGTACATAATATAAACATATAGCTTTTTTGGAGAGAAGGAGAAAATACAGTGACTCCAAAAATATTTATCGAGATCTGGCTGCAGCTTTCAAAACATTTACAATTATAGAATAACATTTTAAATAAAAGACATCAAAAGTTATAATCAAGTGGTGTAATTTGCAGAGTGTTAAATTGTAAAATAGACATGTAAATATATGTTTCCTTTTATGAATTTGAAGAAAATTTTCTGCAATTTTTCGAAAAATAAAGTAAAAAATAAAGTGGCAGCAAAGATGGCGGACCTGTCGCGCAATGACGTAATCAAATGTGATTGTTGTCATGGTAAGTAGTTAGCTAGGCTGTTTGGAAAACCTTGGGGCCATTTTGACCTCCCTGTAAATTTGCAGTATGATTTATGGGTAGTAACCAGTCGTGACTTGAACCCAGAATTTTCGCTCTTTACCAACTTTGACAATTTTTCTTATAACATTTGGGCGTTTTTAAAGAGTATCAATAATCTTTGCTAAGGCAACAATTTCCCAGTGCATTGTGTTTACCATAAACAGAAAATTCATTGATAAAATCTGCATTCCCACGATAACAAAATAATTTAAAAAAAATCCAACAAGGATGCAAATTCATTTGAATGCTATAAAAGCGCGCTACTTTTTTGCATTTTTTCCCAATAGCATCTCTCGTTCTTAACACAGTAAAGCTGGCATTTGTATCATAACAATGCGTGCTGAATAACGTTTTTTCCAAGTTATAATTTACAGTCCTACGCCGGTTTTAAATTGCATTGTTTTTATGTGCATAAACTGACTGAACAACAACAAGTGATTTATCCATTTATTCAATTACCATTCTTTATTACATAATGATTTTTGACTTGTCACCATTTCATTCTACGAAAACGAAACTCATTATTGTGTTTAAGTACTTTGTCACTTTTTAACAACATTTTTATGAAGAACAAAGCTTTGTAGTAAAAATATTACCTTTTTCGCTTTGTTTACAAAGGTTACACCAGCTCTCGGCGATTAATTGCTTTCGAAGACGTAAACAGAGTGACATAAAATAAATAAAGAAAAAAATGTTTCTTGTGTTGTCTCAATAGTAATATCTTCTCCATTTACTTAGAGACAAACCAGGAATATCACGGCAGTTTACGCGAGGATTGTTTTCTTCAACTTGTGACATCACACGACGTTGGATTTGATGAATATCATCGGAATTGTCGCAAATCACACGAGCCAGGGTGACTTTTCTCAACTCCCTCAGCTGGGCAGCGGTAAACCCAGTGTATCGGCTGTACCTCTCATACCAAAATCGATCGCCTATGCGCAGATCACGGAACTGTCTGGCAATGATACAGGAGAAAGTTGGTCCCACCACAGCTCCTTTCATGGGGGTCTCCAATACACCGGCAGCAAATAGATCGATGTTGTCCACATGGCCGTAAAATTTTGCAAGCTGCAAGACAAAAAAAGAAGGAAAATAAAACAGAGCTAAATATTATAATGCAAACATTAAGAAGTTCATCTGTTGAACTTTAAACTTAACGCAGTTAACATTTTAATGAAGGCCGTATATTAAACATCGTGCTTTCTAAATGAACCAGCACTGTTAATTGATAAAAGGGTCGTAATAATTAAGATTTGTTGTATCACTCACTCATAAAATGTTATACTTAGAAATAAACTAATACTACTTTATTAGGTAAGCATCACCCCTTTTCCTGTTTGAAGTTTGTTAATTTATAGGAATTAATGTAAAGCTGATCAAACGAAAATATTGAATTCAGCCCCAGCCAAACAAAATGTACATATTGTTAAAGACAATGTTACATGACGTAATTTTCTCTGCAATCTGCAACGCAACGCCACTGCGAAGCAAGTTGCAGAAGAAATTATGCGTGTAACATCCCATCTCTGCTACTTGCAACGCAACGAAAAATTGCCAAGATTTGAACAAACTTCTACTTTTCGCAGTTCGTTGAGTTATGATTTAATTAATAAGTAGAAAATCAAAGAAACGTTTCGTCTCCTATTTCACACCCTTGATTAGCACATTTCGCATAGAATTTTAGGAACTCATTTTCGGTGTGTCAATAAACCTCGGGATGTTTTTACTCGGGCCGGAAGGCACCGAGTTGAGGTTTCGGCTCCGTTCTTATTTTTATTTTTTTTTATTTTTATTTTTTTTTTGTGTCGCGATTGTTATGCGCATGCGTTAATTTTGCGAGTCGAATAAACAAGATGGCGGACGCAAAGA
>JAOBYE010713814.1:0-10960 GCA_025403585.1 Parazoanthus swiftii
ACTTAATGATTTTATGGATTCTTCGACAGAATTCCATAGTTTCGGACCAGAATATCTGATGTTAAAGATTCCATAGTCGAAGACCACGTGGAATTAAGGTGGCCAATTATAGACTGCATTTAAAAGAATAACTGATCACGTTATCTGACCAACCGTTCATTGATTAGCTAACGTACGTTTAACCGTGTAATAGACTGTCATAAAGTTCTGGTAAAAGACGCATTTTGTTAACCGTGTAATTGAGAGATGTCATAAAATCATTGATAACTAACGTACTATTAACCGTGTAAGTTAAAATAAACTGTCGTGAAGCCTCCGTTACATCCGAGTGAGACCCCAGGACTTTCAGGATCATATTTCAATGAGAATGGAACTTTACTGATGTAAAGGTATAAAAGAATTAATGAACCTTAAAAAATGTTTTTTTAAAAAATAAACGTAGCGTCTGTAAAATTTAATTTTTTAGTATCTCTATTGTAAGATAAATCCTTGATGGAAGATAGACATGACTAGAAAGAATAGCAAGCGTCTTTTAATGTGAATATCGTGGTAAATGTCTTTTTAGTACTAGTTAATCCTAGAAGCATGACTGTCATCTTTTCAAATCTAAGAAGTCTCCCTTAATGATGTATATAACAATTACCGGTAAACATGCCGTTTTGCTAGCTTTAGAACTGACAGCCCGTAGTAGGGCTTTTGGTATGATAAAAAATTCAACCCTTGGCAACTGTACACAAAGATCTCAGAAGGGGTTTTGGAATAATCAACTAAAACTTTACAACAGTAATAATGAAAAAAAATGAAAAATGTTTAGCACCCTTAAAATACAGACGTCGTCGTGAACAAATATTTTGAAGTAGTCTGTTTTTGTTATAACACACTTTTAAAAATGGATTTGGCAAATTCAAACAAATCATGTCATTTTTCAGCTACAATTTCCGAAATCATCTCTCTCTGTGTTTCTATCAACAGTGATGTCAGGTCCGACAACGGAAAATCTGCTACAAAAAACTTCAGTTTCCATCGTGAGTTTATCAGACGACCCTTCTAATACTTGGACTTTACAGCCAACTCCTTCGTATCAAACACCGAGTCCGTCAACAGAAAACCAGCTACTAACAAACTCACATTCCACCGTGAGATTATCAGACGACCCTTCTAATACTTGGACTTCACTGCCAACTCCTTCGTATCAAACACCGAGTCCTTCAACAGAAAATCCATTACCTTCAAACTCACAATCTACCGTGATATTATCTCATTCCCGGATTTCACAGCCAACTCCTTTGTATCAGACGTCAACAGAGGTAAAGAGACATTACGCCAAAGTTTAAGAATTAATTAATATTGCAAAGATCAAATCTTAGTGTTTACCTTAAAAAAAAAGAAAATATATCGTGAGAAAGCAGTAAAAAAACTCAAACTTGAACATATTTGTTTTATTCAGTCCTACAGTTAGCTTTGATTGTTACAAACGAATTTTAGTTCATAATACAGTCATTAAACTGATGCGAAAACAAAACGAAGTTTTGAGTATAAAAATAACCAACAAAGATTCGTTGAGGAAATTTGTTATCAGTCTTAGCATATGTTGTTTTACCCAAAACATAAAAAACACAACATTTTTCAAGTAAAAACGAAACGTGCTCAAAACCTAGGGGATGATCTACAGTAAATTCAACCGTTACTGAGCTTTCTGATATGTTTATAACCAGGGGATATAAGCTAGCTTAAGCGGGAAGGGACTTATAAACCATCATTTATGGTATACCGTAAATCTCCACCTTAAATCCCTCGGTTTATATAACTTAATCAGGGTTTAAACGGGGACGGGGGGCTTATATCCGAGTGGGCTTATAAGCGGAATAAAAGAAATGTTTCGGAACGACGAGATAAATCGTATCTGGTAAACGAATTAAAGGTAACATACCACTACATTTAGAATTTCATTTATAATGCATATATTGAGCGTCACAATAAACAGAGAATTTATTTCAAAAACATTTATTAAATTATGATTAAAAACTTTGATGTTTAAAAGGAAACGCAAAAGGAACACTCTTATACAATAGAAAGGCCTGTAAACGGGAGAGGGACCTATTTCCGGGTTGGCTAATATCTTAGTTGGCAAATGGATAGTCTTATATTCGGAGGTTTAAAACGGGGGGGGGGGAAGGGCTTTAACATGAGATTTTACAGTAGTTGGAATAGAAAAATTAAAGGCGTAACAAAACACGTGCTAGCGAAAGTACGCGGTCTGTATTGCGCTGAATTAAGAGTGTTAAGGTGCGTTGTTTTAAAAGAGTATTTGGTTGAGTATTCATCAACCACGTGATGGATTTTGGTGTTTGTTTAATAATCCGACACCGCAGTCATGTTTTCTTTTAGAACCGAAACTATAATGAATACAGTTTTAATTGGGTTAAATGTCGAACGAAGTCAAAGAGCCAGCACTGACTTCTTCCGCAATTTCCCTGATTCTGAATCGAATTTTGGAGAATCAGTTATAATCCAACAAATGAAGGAGACTTTATGATTGCCAATGTTGTATTAGTATATTACTTACTTACTTTTTGCTTTTTAATACTTCTATTGCCAACTTAACGTCAAGTATATGTTTGTCTTATTGTAAATATTTGTTGATACAGGGTTTATACGTGGCACGTTTATCGCCAACGAAACATACTTCTTCGGCTCACACACGCAATGGACAAAGTACTGTCCCAGGAATTAGCCCCTCGCCAACTGAAATAGTTCCATCCCTGTCTTTAATTCTAGTCAGAGGTAAGTAAATTCCTTAGTTCTTGCACATCTGTGCATTAAAGGGTGACACGCGTGTGACAACCAGAAATAAAGATAAAAATAAAACTAATGTTGCAGTGCTTAAATGGAAATCAAAATGGAAGCAATGTCGATCATGATCTTGTGATCATTAGACACTAGGAATTTTCTTATTGGCTCCTTTGTTTACCTCTCATCTGAAAAAAACAACACGAAGGTACCAGGAACTGTGTGCAAAAAGACAAGCATGTTCGATCGATACGATTTTGAATGATTCGAAAAACAGTCTGTGGCCTTCCAGTCCACTGCAAACATTGAAATCAAGGTAAGTGTTTACCGCAGGTTTTCAAACTTAACTTCATTGCACACACGTGTTCAGGATGATGAACTTACCAATTTTCTGTATGGCAATAACAAAGATGATGCTTTAAACCATCTCATTAAGAATGGCTTGGATTCGTATAGAACAGTTTCTGTCATGAAATTTTCTTTTATAACTTAGTTTTTTTTTTTTTAAGAAAACGCTGTAACGAATCTGGCAACAATAAACACTAATGTGAGTACAAGCTCTCTGCTTATCAAGTGGGAAAGACCAGGTGATCCCCCATCTCGTTATATTGTGTCCTATAAAGCGATTGAGGTAGCAGCAGTCCCAGTCCCTAACGCGACTCTCCACGAGGTCGTGTTGAATGGAAGCTCTACCATGATCCAGATAACAGGTCTGGAGTCATACACCACCTACAACGTCACTGTGACGCCCATCGCAATAAGCGGTGTTCGGATGAAGAGTAAATACATCTTAGCTGGTGCGTTTTAGGTTAATCTAATCTTACATGCGATGTTACAATCCTTTTCATGACTTTGCTCATTCGAGATCATAAACTACTGTACTGTGAATTAGATTGCCTCTTTACACTTTCAAAAATTTAAGTGGTAATAGTTTGTCGACGTCATTTGTAATTGCATTTCAGGAGTTAAACATTTACACTATAAAAAAAGTCATTATCGTTTACTCTATTAACAATACCTAATAACTTCCAGAAACCTGCCGGTGTTCAAAAGAACTGAATGCTGATTGGTGGATCCATCCTCCTTACACGATCATGACTAACCAATCAACTCCGAGCGGAATCATCTCTGACTTTCTTTCGATCATGGTGAAGGAAGTGTGTGGTGAATGTCCTTCACATGGACACACAGCCATCATCTTTCAGTCAACTCAGTTAATCTCATCAAAGTCAAGAAAGAAGCGTTCAGTCGAAGATGCTGCCATAATTAAAGGGTTTGAACTATTTTTTCCATTGGCACTTTCTAGTAAACAGACATTGTTCAAAGGCTTCAAAAGTATTCCCATAGTGGAGGTACCAGGACTCGTTTTAATGAAAGCGTCGACGAAGAACCAGGAAATTTTGGCTGGAGCAGTGGCGTCGTCCTTGTTCGACTGCTGGCCTTACTTTCTCATATATATCACAATGATGATACTGGCCGGACTAGTGATTTGGATATTGGTAGGTACTTCATACTGTAAGTTAAAACACAATGATGACACTGGCAGGGATAGTGACTTGGATAATGGTAGGTATCTCGTACTGTAAGTTAAAACACGATTATAATATGGCCGGACTAGTGATTTGGATATTGGTAGGTACTTCATACTGTAAGTTAAAACACAATGATGACACTGGCAGGGATAGTGACTTGGATAATGGTAGGTATCTCATACTGTAAGTTAAAACACAATGATGTCACCGGCCGGATTAGTGAATTGGATATTGATAGATATCTCATACTGTAAGTTAAAACACAATGATGACACTGGCCGAAATGGTGACTTGGATATTTTGAATAAGTATATTTTCTATATAACTTTAATGTGTCTGTAGATTTGCATATATAATTACCGCGTAACCAGAAAACACCACGAGTGCAATAATCAGTTTAAGAATTATTGTTGTAAAGCTTTACCTTTATTATTATTGTAAAGAACTGAGAACTAATAATGATTCGGCGTTGTATAAATAAAAGTTTATTATTATTAATATTATTGTTGTTAAACTAGCTCCACTGACGCTGTGTATTGTCAGTGCATAAAACTGAGAAACGAAACTTACGGATCAATTAAATTCAGCTCATTCAGTTTCAATTTTCTTTGGTATCAATTTGGAGGTTAAGATAAAGTTCTCTGAGAAACACGATGTAGTATAATGTAAAACTGTCAAAAGGTACGAGACTTTAAATAAAAATTGTCTAGGTATCCTGTCATCTAAGTAGCTGTCGGCCGTCAATTACAAATCAAAAGTCAACGAAATTGTCGAGATCAAAGTATAGAAAATAAATCTTGAGCGTAATTGGAAATAATACAAACATATTACTTAGTAAATTAGTAAAAATTTAGGTACATATGATGGAGGAAAGAATCTTTGAAAAAAATACTTGAAATAGAATGTCTAAGAAAAACTCAAAGTAGAACACCCATATGACCTTTCAAACAAACCAATTTCAGATTATCATTTCTGCAGAGTTTCTCGAGTAGCCCGGACTTGTTCCCTCATTCATTCATCAAAGGCGCTGGGAACGGTATCTGGTGGTCATTTGTTACCATGACAACCGTCGGGTAAGTGGTGATTGGCTTAAGATTTATATGAATCTCAATCTTAGCAATTATAAGAAAATGTTGCCTGATTCTTCTCACAGATACGGTGACCGGTACCCTACGTCTTATCTGGGTCGAGTCTTTGGAATCACGTGGTTTGTAGTCGGTATTATCATTAACACGCTGCTGGTAAGTGCTCTGACGTCATCAACTTCAACAAAGGTGATTGAGGAAACAATACAAGGGAAGCCAGGAAAACTTGTGGGTGTAATTGAAGAATCGCCGGGAGAGTATTTTGTAAATGTTTTGAAGAGATATGGCGGAACAGGTAAGGTTGATTATTAATTTAGGTGGTTAGAACGTGGCTGATAAAATACGAACATTATTTTGTTGATGTTTGAGTAGTCCCAAAATATTTTTTTGGTAGTTAAATCAGTGGTTAGTGCTTTAAAAGTGTTTTGATGGGCACCTGAAACTCCTAGTCTGAAAATACTCATGTTTATGTTACTTTCATTGTGTTTTAATAAATTTTGAATTTTTCTTAAAATTTCACTGGCTTCGTGATTAATACGTAAAGTGTTTTTTTGACACAATTTTCTTAATGAGGAACATAAATGATCTATAACCGTAGCGTAGGCTTGGGCGAAAACAACCCTTTTATAAAACAGTCTTCAGATTGTCGGAAGCGATCATAAGATTGTCGTAGATGTTTGGAAACTACTATAACAGTTTTCGTTCCTTAAATTATCAAGTAAATAACAACGACAATGGTAACAACAACAGCAATAATAAAAATCGATATTGTTATTGTTATCATTACTATTACAAATGCGTAAATGAGTAGAGACTGTAACACACGCAGCTTTGACAAATTAACGGGTTAAAATATGTTGCCATGTTACCTTTTAAAAATATTTTTGTATAAAAGTTAAAACCTCAGTAGTAAATTATGCTGGTTTTGTTGTACTTACTGAAAGAGAAGTCGAATATCTTTCAGGTGTGACGTTTGGCAACCTGACGGCGTTAGCACACGGTTTACAGTCGGGAAAGGTGGACAGTGTTATTTTAGACATCAACGTGGCAGGATACAGAAGAGATCTGTTCAACGACTCCTGGTGTACCGTCCGTAAAGTGATCAACTTCCCGTTCTCGTATGGGGCTCTTATCGACCAGAATGCTCTCAAACTAGAAATGCTGTTTCGTGCGTATTTGAAGAAGAACCAGGCAAAACTCACGCACTTTGCACAAAATGTTGGTAAAATGAACGACACTTCTAGTAAAGAGGTAGGTACGATACCCTCTTCTAATATAATTCAATCGTCTTTTGTGCGGTCTAACAAGTCTCAACGAACTTTTGTAATCTATTAACTATCGTCTGTTGAGTAGCTTGGAAAGTCTGTTCTAATATATTAATTGTACTAACGGCGATCTGTGCAAGCAAAAGGTACTGAAAAGTTGATTGTGTAGTACCGTATTTACTCGATTAAGCCCCGCGGGACTTATTTAATTTTCGTACTTTTTGATGCGGGGCTTATTCGGGGGCGGGGCTTATTTTAGGCACGAGCTTTTGCACTCCAAATGAGGTGGCAAGTTCCCTCCTGTAATGACAGAGCTCAGTGCAGAAAAAGAGGCTGAAATATACGCATCTTGAACTTAAAAAATGTTGTAAAACATCAGTTGCAATAAATTTTCAGTGTTAGTATAAAACTCGACACTGTGTTCTTTCGCTTTTTCTTTTTAAACCATCTTCAGTGTTTCGAATAAGCCCCGCATCGGCCACTCAGTGGGGTGCGGGGCTTATTCGGGGGCGGGCTTATTTAATCTTTCGTCTTACTAGTGCGGGGTTTATTCGGGGGCTGGGCTTAATTGAGTAAATACAGGAAGTTGAGAACATGATCTTTTTTTTCTTTATCTTGAAACGTAAAAGAAATGACCCAAAGAAGTTTCGGCAACCTGGCCAGTGTTATCGATCTGGTGTAGCTGGACAGTACTCCATGTAAGCACTCTTTTAATGGTCCTAATCACTTCCTCCGTACCTTTCTTACCTTTTTGTGTTTTGCTTGCATTGCTATCGTTTCTGGCTTGGGGTTATTGTTAAGGATAACTAAAGTTTATGGTTATCTGAGTGCCTACATGCTTTTTTACATACAGATTTCTTTAAGAACTGCCTGATGGCCACAGAGCAGGATGGCATGAGCCAGGGCTTGTGTCTTTGCAAATGTGTTTCTATCTGAAACATCTCGCAATCCCAGAAATTAATTCTACTGGGTAGTTTTTGTGTGTTTTCAAAAGCAGGGCAATCGAACAATTCGAATAAATAGAGTGGTTATTGTAATATAAATACCATAGAGTACTAGAAGGGGAAAAATTCAAGTTGAAAAATTGCTTTTTGTACGAACAGTAAATTAAAGACAAGACTTTTTGTACATTAACAATTTATCTATTAACATCAACGTTAAGGATTCTTCAAAGACAAGGCAGAAACCGAAACCTGACGAAGAGTTGCCGACGAACTCCCTACTCTGGACCAGTGTGCAGTTTGTGGGGATTTCACTGGGGGTCGCTCTTGTGTGTGGAGTCACCTTTCACCTCTTATGGAACAGGAGGAGGGAGAAAGGACTAAAGCGAGGCGATCACAAGTCTGGTAAACGGTTTTATTGCTAATATCAGTTGGAAAATGAACTGTTAATTGAAAAGGGGGAAAACATATACGAAAGTTGGAAGTAAAAACCTATATTCTGGTTTGACGATCAGATCATGCATGTTCAAAAGTAATTAGGTTCACAATAGAAACAAACACTTTGTTGATGTTGACTGATTTAAAAATATACGAATGCAATGGCATCACCATAACCATAGTCACAACAACGACAACAACAACAACAACAGTAAAAACTACCGCCGACAACTTTATCATTAGCAATAAACAACAAACAATTAATCATTAACCAATAATTAAAAACCGAGATCACTAATCTTTCCGAAAGTTTAGTTAAACCATTAAAGAAACCTAGCCTATGCCGTTTCCAGACCGTTTTCTTTTAAAAAATAAAACGACTTAATTAGTATTGTCTTGCTTTGTTTGCTTTCCTTTATGTAGGCTCGGAGAGTGCGTCAGAGTCACTGAGACGATCGCAATATACTGAGACTAAACGTGAAATGCAGCTCGTAGTGCAGGAATTCCGTGATAACATCACAAGAACTTATAACAAACTCAAGGCCCGACATCTGAAGGAAAGGAAAACGCTCGCTCGTCTGATCAAACAGGAAAATGAACGATTCGGTCGCTCAAGATGTCTGAGATTCGAAAATAGCAGGATTAGCCCAACACCAAGAGCCCGTCCTGTCTGTTATAACAACGACATTGCAGCTGTTATGAGTATTGACAATCTAGATTGGTTCGCTATGAAGGAGTTTTCTACAGCTAACAAAGAAATAAAGGTTTAGACGAGTTGCACTACGGCACGTTAGATCATGTTTTTGCCTCTAAAGCCTTTATAGGCTGCAAAGATCAAAAACATTTTGTGCTTAGACGAAATAAACAACAAAACATTCCTGTTAACAAAGAAATTTCCCTATGTACAACCTGGCCAAAATTTTGCCTCAAATGGGTACCTGAACGTACTGGCCGATCACACAAGTGCTACACCATCACGGAAAAATTAAATTTTACTTCGAAGTAGAGCTAAGTAGTGGGTAATTCATGGTCCTCCGACGAGGAGGTGAGTAGCGCAGGATGAGGGTTTGCATGGGGAAACCTGAATATCACTTAACAGTTTAATGTTCGCCCAAATATAAGTTATCAGTTAAAATTGGCAATTATCAGATAACTTATCAGATATGTTGATTGTAGGAGAATATTGACTCTTACAGCTATTCAAAAAGAAAGTTGTCATAGTCAATAGTCGACACTGGAACCGAAAGTAACTATGAGATTCAAGGAGCACAAATAATTTCATGCTATTAGCAATGACTTTGTATAATGTAGATTGTAGGTTCACTATAATACAATTGTTATCACTGCATGCCATCATTACATTTACCACTAAATATTTCTGTATCCAAAGTTCCTTTCAATTCCAGTATCGGCTACTGACTATGGCCTTTTCTGAAATAGCTGTATATATACGTAAGGACATGTTACATCTACTTCAGCAAGCATAAGAATGTAAATGGATTTTAATCACTCAGCTGTAGCATGACTGCGATCCGCCATCTTGGATCTACACACACATAACCATAGTGCTTTGCGCGCGTATCACACTTGGGTCCAGGCCCCGGAAGTCAATACACTACAGGACATTTCAACAATATGCGGTACTTAAGTTGATATGGGGTCATGAAAACACCGAAGCGTCGTAGCCTGGTATCGTTTGTTTGTTATTGAGAAAATTCAGTTTCTATCATTAGTTCTCATATTCAATTACATATGGTTAGTATTTCAAATACCTTAAATTTAAAACGTTACTGACAAAAAGAAACGAGGATGAACTTTTGAGATCAAGAGTGTTTCGATAAAAATTTATTTAAACTTTTTTGCACTATTTGAAAACATTTCCGACTATCGTTTGGTCTCGTTTTTAACCACCCGACCAAAGTTGCTGAAGTTGGGTTAATTTTAACTAGCGCCTATCCATATAGTTGCTCTAAGCGCTTTTAATTAAAAATATTACTTAGTTATGAATTCTGAGAATGTTTTATGTATACAGATATAACTGTTAAATGTAACTGCTAAAGTAAAAAAATGACTACAATAAAGATAATAACAATGACAAGATATTAGAAAAACTAATGTATAATAGATTGATCAAATTTCTCGAGAAAAATAAAGTTCTTTCTGAAAACCAGTTTGGCTTCAGATCAGGACGTAGTACACAACAGGCTATTTTGTGCATAATTGATAGAATCCAGAAAACTATTGATAATTGTAACTACTCCTGTGGAATTTTTCTTGATTTTAAAAAGGCATTTGATACGATAAACCATGACATATTAATTAAAAAGCTCGAGCACTATGGGATTAGGGGTATTGTAAAGGACTGGTTTGTATCGTATTTCAATCGAAATCAGTATGTCACTGTCAATGGTGTTCATTCAGAGTCTTGTGAGATAACTTGTGGTGTTCCACAGGGGTCAGTTCTAGGGCCACTATTGTTTTTATTATATATTAATGACTTTCAAAAGTGTTCGAGTGTGTTCGATTTTCGTTTGTTTGCAGATGATGCTAATTTGTTTTTTGAACATAAAAATATTGTTGACATGCAGATTATAATTAATGAAGAATTAGCTAAAATTGCTACCTGGCTAAACACTAATAAGCTGTCATTAAATGTAAAGAAATCTAACTTTGTGCTTTTCCATCCACCGCAAAGAAAAATTGAGAATATAAATTTTAATTTGATGATAGCCAATCAACAACTGAAAAGGGAATTTTATGTTACATACCTAGGAGTCATAATCGACTCCAATTTAAGCTGGAAAAATCAAGTTGAGTATATATCAAAAAAAATCAAGAGAAGTATTGGTATCCTCTGCAAACTTAGGCACTTTGTTAACAAAGAAATATTGATATCTCTATACTATGCA
>JAOBYE010713825.1:0-10960 GCA_025403585.1 Parazoanthus swiftii
TGAGTCGACTGGAGCAAGTCGAGTAAAGTGCCTTGCTCAAGGACACAACACAGTGGTCAGGCCGGGGTTTGAACTCAAGACCTTCAGGTTACTAGTCAGACACGCTAACCACTCGACCACTGCGCCGACGCATATATATAGCGTTAATTGTATTAAACTCAGGACACGGCTCTACCTGTTACGAGGTATTGAGCACTGTGCCAAGTACGTCCGTACGGATATCTTGCATACATATATATATATATACATATCCTGGGAGGGGTTTACTCCCTTTGAAAGATGTCAGGGGAGCTCGTGGCTAATACCAGAATATAATGTCAGAGTATAACAATTTACTTTCAAAAAATTGAGACTGGATTCTTATTTAGCACCAGGATTAGTCCTAAAAATACCAGGTTTTCTCAAAACTCAGATTTTACCTGACAAAACTTCTAAAAAATACTGGGTCGTTAATTTCAACCCCTAAAAAATGCGATGAGCTTCCCCAACATCCAACTATAGGGAGTACTCCCCTCGGGATATACATCCTGAACCTGTGGAATACCTTCAATTTCATTAGCAGTTCTTCTCGCTGCTTGTCCTTCTGTTTCAGTTCTGTCTGTAAAGCTTGCATTTCTGCTGCAGTTACTAGTCAGTAAAAGGAACAATATTTAGTGAATGAGGTGTAATTATCTTATTGCTACCATCCACCCACATGAAGAAAAAAAAGGCCAAGAGATACAACTCTGACCCTGATCAAAATTTATTAACTTGCTGCCCAAATTTCAAAATTTTATTTGAAGATATTATTTTATAGAAAAAAAGTATTTGCAATTAATTCATAATTTCAAATATTTATTGACATATCACTGACTGCAACTGAAGCTAAAACTTGATTAGTTTTCATTGGTAATTCTAGATCTCCATAACATTTAGTTTCAAACTCATAGAGAAGTTTAAATAAAGCTTTTAAATTAATTGTCAATAAATGTGTGTAAATACAAATTTTACTTATCGTAACAGGTGGCAAACCACGGTTTGTATTTGTTCACCATACAAAAATTGCGAGGCTTTAGAAAATAGCCTTCATATGCACCACAGGAATAAGTTCTGAAGACTGTTAATTTGAACAGTACACAAATTCGAAATCATCTCAATTAAGTCCTGTTATAAACTAGGGTTTTTATGATGCAAAATTAAGCAGCTTTGCAACTAGCTTGTTGACGTCACATATCAACAGCTGTCCAGGCACGCAGCGCTATAAAATTCCGAACAAATTTCAAAACACTACCTGACAGATCTACCTGTCCATTAGTAAGTTTTCCTTTAAATTACTTTCCTATTAGTACGTTGTGGTAGATTACGATTTGCCTGATGAAGCAATACTTGAAATAAACTCGAGACAGTTATCTCAAGTATATCGTATATTAACAAGCTCATTGTTTGGTGTGCACTAAAACCGTGCAATTCTGAGTGAAGATATCAAACTAGAAGATATCAAACGACAAACCTCCTCCGCAGGTGATTTGATCTGCTTCCGGTTCGTCGTCGGTGTTGGAAGTTTGACTCTGGTCTTCATCTTCATCAGATCCATCTGCACAAATTGAAGGAACGCGAACAAACTAAATTGATTGCCGAAATTGACTCGCGAAAGAGAAATGTTTAAGATGCCCCACAGAGAGTGTTTTGTTTGTGAGATCGTTTTATTTTAAATATTTTTATATGAAATTCAGCTGAAAGTTGATCAGATTTTACATTTAGACTAGAGCATCAACGTGACTATTATAAGTTTTCATTTATAAGTCTACCCCGGCGCGGCATCTATTCTTCATGCTTTAATTTAACCCTGCACGTCTTAAGTACTTTAACTAAATAAGTTACGCGGCTGTCAAATGTTCAATGTCGAGGCAGAACAAGAAATGGTAAAGACTTTATACGGAGGAGGTTTCTTGGGCTTATTGCTCTGCTAGAGACTGATTTCCTCGGGACGCCACACTCGAACTTTGAACTGAAACCTTTGTTGTTACACAACCTTCTAAATATAATTAAACGCCAGTTAATCTATACCGGTACCTTCAAACCCAAGTTCTTGTTTCCACATCTCTTCTCTCGAAGGGGAAGGTTTTGCGGCTGCACGCGGGTTAAAAGACATTGGTGTGTGGAACGGGAGTCCACCCGATGTTGCTCCCTTCAAAACATAATGATTTTGAGAAGCAGAAAAGTGTTAGATCTTCCATTAAAGAATGGTTGGAGATTTTAACGGCCCTTTAAGTTTAATTCATAAACCAGAGAACTTACACGTTGCGACATCTTGTAGATTTCACTGCCGCCAACCGGATTCTTCTGTATAGATGTGTCCTTCCCCAGCGAAACAAACCAAAAGTCACTCCACAGCTGTGAAACGGAATCTCTCGGCTCCCATATAATAGAACAATTAAACGTGAATAAGTTACGAGGACGCCACTATGTTTTCGAACGATCGAAGCACGAAATTCGAATTCAAAAGAATGCGGCGCGTTTGGACTTGTGGTGACGTCACCAAGGTAACATTGCACTCGCCCCAATCACCAATAGCTCGGTCGAGATTTTTTTAGGCACTGGGCGCTATGTAAACAAAAAAGTAAATACGACTTGGTATCGATTGGCACGGATATTGGCACGTGGCCCATACAAAACGAAAAAGGAAAATGGATACGAACGCCTGCGAAGATGGCGGATTGTGATGTGACATTCGTGTTCGATTCCCAAGAGAGATCGAGATCACGAGCTGAAACAGAAAAGCTGCAAATATCGAGAGGAGGGAACAGACTAAAGATTGTAGACATGGATGACGATGATTCAGTGGAGGAGATTAAAGCACCCATCATTGGCTATGAGGTGATCGAACAGCGGCAGCGTTTCACGGTAATTTAATAGTCACGATGTAATTGGTAAATAGTGAAAATACTGTAGTTTTACACCTAAATTCACACCTTATGATTGAGAGCTGAACACAGAATTTATGCAATACTGTCTGTAAGGCAATCACTTCAGTGACTACTCCACTAGTCGCTTTTCTGGCAACAGACATGGCAATCAAAATAAAGGCTGAAACTTTTAAACTTAAGCCACGGTTGACGCTCACGAACAATAAAAATATTTTGATTTGATATTGATCATCTGATCTTGGCAAGTTCCGCATACAGCTGACTTATTACTGCTGTTTTGCATATCTTTTCTGATTGTAAATTTTGGTCAAGCATGCGAAGAAGTATTCTCTAAAACTCGTGTACATATATCATGATCATTCATGCAACTATTGACGTATTGTCATGCAACTATTGCGACCATACACTAGTCTCGTGACTCCTATTAAACAGTCCAAAAGGCTGTGACATGTTGTTTAGGGGAAGGAAGAGGTGAATAAATTGAGTAAGTGTTATAAGCTACTGGTCAGGAGTTTGTGTGAGGAAATAAATCAAGGATTTTGAAATTGTGCAACTTTACTTCAGCACTCAACACCTGTGGCATAGACAGATCTCAGTAGGAAACCCAAGTCTTCATCATTTTAGGAGATGGAGGTGGTGGCGGTGGTGGGGCAGGGAGGGGGTTAAAAAGGTGCTACCAAATCCATCAGTCTTTAAATCCACAAAATGAATGTAAATCTATTGATCTGCTACAATTTGATTATTAAATCTGAGATCCTGTCAAAACAATGCCCTAAATAATCTGAGTCCACATGAAAATGCAGTAGGTATTGTAACTCAGAAGAAACTATCTTTAAAATCTATAATCTTGTAATCCACTGAATTACTTCAGTCTACAGACAGTTCTCAGTGCATAATTCCTTTTTGAAAGTAAAGATGAATCACTCCAACACTACTGAAGGCCAGAACAACATGCAATTTGCTACATCTCTCTGATTTCTGGAACTTAACTATATTTGAACAAGCTCAAATGACAGCATCAGCAAAACAGTGTATATTCAGTTGAATGTGGTTTCTGCCAAGTAACATTTTTTGTACCCTTGCACTCATTTTTTAATCTCCTACTTTTCTTAGTATGTTATAATTGCACTTATGGTAAGTCAGTACTTTGATACAGTGACCTGAAGCTTTTTTTAACATTTTTTCCCTGAGATAAAGTTTTGGCAGCATTTAATGTACCCTTAATGGTAATGTCTGGTCAGTAAAACTGCATTTTTTTTATTAATTCAAATGTAGGTCTACAAGATCCAAGTGATTATCCCAGGAAAAAGTTGGTTTGTATTCCGTCGTTACACAGACTTTGAAAGATTGAATGAGAGAGTAAGTTGTTGATCATTTTGACCTTTGGTACAGAACTGGTGTTCAGATACAAATATTCAAATCTTCCTGAATAGATTAGCATGCAACAGTGAAACAGCCACGGCTCATTCTCATAAGTTTTCTAAAACTTTTCAGACTGAGGTTGATAACCTGATGCAACCAGATAATATATCTAAACTTTCAAGCAGATGGTAACTTAAATTTGAAAGTTATCAACTCTTGAAATTATATGTTTTTGACCATTTTAGGTGTACTTTGCAACTGAAAGTAGAAGATTGTAGCAATAAGACTTATAAAGAATTTTAGCCAGACAAATTTAATTTTCGGTAACACTAATATTTTTTAAATTTGAAAGGTTGGTTGGTCTGGAAAAAAGAAAATAAAAAATCCTCATGTTTTTTTATTGAGCTGCAAGGTAGTGGCACTTATTGTCAATTGCTCTTTAAAAAAAATACCCCTCCCATTGCCCCTTGCCCTCCTTTCTGATAGGCCAGAAATAATTTAAGTCTCTCCGGGGCTTCACAGAGCTTTTATCATCTGCAGTACTAGTACCGTCCTGCAGTGCATGAATTGATCTATAAGACAGTGAAACTCTTTGGTGTGAAAAGGACATTTTGTTTTTTATTATAAACTAAGCTTTAATATAAAATTACATATTTGTGTTCTGCTATTGACAATCTTGTTAATATGTAACTATGGCAATACTCTTCAGTTGTTAATATACATCATTCTGTAATGGTGTATACAGTCTATATATACATGTATATATTTAACAAGAGCATGGTTTGGTTTAAAAATGGCTCATTATTTTTTTTATTCTGGAATATCTAGTTACAAGATGAGTATCCACTGTTTAGGTTCAAACTTCCTGGAAAGAGGTGGTTTAAAGATAACTATGACCCAGGTAAACATTGCATGATTGTAAAATAATATATAATGACAAGAAGTCTGAAGATAATTTACTGTAATTAGTTGCTTTGTTGTAGTTGTTGTTTCAAGAGCATCCACTTTGTCTAGACTATTATTATTTATTTTTAGTATTACCTAGAGCATATATAGTTAATAGAGAGAAATGGTTAGTGAAATTCGGCCTGTTCTTTGTTATAATACAGGGCCATAGCAAGGGGTAGGGCCGGGGGGGGGGCCGTGCCTACCCAGTTTTTTCCCGAGCAAATGTGTCAAATGTATTAAGCTCAGAAAATTGCTCCAAGTTTGAGAAAAACTTGTCTTATTTTACTAGTTTTAGACACTCTGATTTTATTTCAAATGGCGTTTAAAACCCAGGAAACATGTTTTTAGACAAACTAATTTTCAAAGTTTCCCAGGGGAACATGCCCCCAGACCCCCTAAAAGACTCACACCTTCAGCTCTTGGCACTGCCCCCCCCCAGTTTTCCAAGGCTTGCTACGGCCCTGTAATAAATTATATGTTTTTGTTCTCTATTTCTTTTGTTTGATGGCCTTGAGGGTGCACAAAACACAAAAGGTAGTGAAATGCAAATGAACAGCTGCAACCAGTAAAAATACTGAGCTCACACATTGAACAAAGCAATGTGCAAGTAGTGTCACAGTTCATTCAACCAGAAACAAAGCAGCATAAAGTTTATACACTCCTTTTGAAGTTTGTTTAGCTTCACAACCATTTTGTTCTATCGACTATGCCTTGAGTGAGGTCTTTACAGAGAATAATTATTATCTGATATTATCAGCCAGCTAAGGACCTGCTGTATTGACCAAGTGTTTCCCATAAAAACCAAACATTCAAAGTTAATAAGTATTTTATTATATGGCATTTTTCTAAAAACGACAATAACACAGTGCAAGCATCCGGTTAATATGCAAGCATGAAGGTAATTTAAAACAATAAACAGTAATGCATCATGGGTATTTTTCTCTTTAATTTATTTGTGCTTTTATTGGTATTTACAAGTTTATATAATTATGCCTATGGGCATTACAGGTGAATATCCAGACCACTCGAGAACCAATCAGAAGTATCTTTGCCTTACATTCATATACAACATCCATGCCAGTCTCAAAACAATATTATTATAATTAAGGGTCCACTCAGGATTAAAATTCAGATACCTGGTCACAAAAAACACTTGTAAGCAGCCCAAGCTGAAAGTTTCAGTTAATAGTACATTTATTCTGATAGAGTGAGATAATCTAAATTAATTAGACTCATAAGAGGACAAATCAATTTCTAAGTTGTGAATGACGTGAAATTGTTTTGCCAAACCTTTTTGTGTTGCAGATTTCATTGAAGAGCGAGCTAGGAAGTTGCAGTTGTTTATATCCAGTTTGCTCAACCATGCTGACATCTCCAGAAGGTTGGTTATAATCTTAGTTTAAATATTTAACAAAAGATGAAGTGTTCTGCCCTGAACCTTCAAAAAGAACATACTGCTACAGTTGGAATACAATACTTTTGGATGTGTATAAATTATTGTTGAGAGGTTTTTCCTGGCAGTATCTCATATCAAATTATTTCTGAAATGGTGCCAAAAATACAGCTCAGGGCTCTTAAACATCCTTGAAACCCTAGAAAATTTTGTAAATTTGTTATTCCTGCATAGATCCCTGGTGAACTTGAACAAACTCCAAGCCTGAAAAATGGCAGTAAAATCCAATCTAAAATAACTTGATTTTCCATTTTATTATTTGAATGAACCATGCAGTGCAGTCTTTGTATATTGTGTAGTTAATTACAGGAACCTGTGTTTTTCATGTTTAAGTTCCAAGGCTTTGAACGAGTTTTTCTGCATTGATGACCCCCCTGGACCATATGACAGCTTGGAGGAAAGCAGGGTGAGTAAAGACTATGACTCTGGTTATATATCTAATCCTGACTTGCTATTTTTTTGATGACCCCCCTGGACCATATGACAGCTTGGAGGAAAGCAGATCGAGCATAGACTATGATTCTAGTTATATATATGTAATCTGACTTGCTATAAAATATTGTACACTCAGGTATTTCGTTTCACTTTCAAGATATTTTTATCAGTAAACGCTTTCACTTTTGGAGTAATGAACATGCTACTGTACATGTATAGCTCTAAAGATCTCGATGTTTTTTTCGTTTCTATCAGCGGGAAGTTAAGATGACATGTCAATGAAAGTGTTCTTTTATCCTATAAAGTGTAAAATGTTAGTGAAAGCTTAACTCTGATTGGCCAGGCTAGTAGGTACAAATCACCTTATGAGTTATTAGTCAAGTATATTATTTGCATTGGAAAAATATGTACGTTCTGATTTAAGGCTTGCACAGGCAACGGTCGCAACCATATCTGTTTGGTATTGTTTCAGTAGCATGTTGGAGTCAATTATGTGGAGGTGTTTTAAATTAACATCTTTTAAAGTATTTTAAATATTTATATCACTAAGGCTTCTTAACGACTGAAGCAGTTAGAACAGTTTCAACTTTACCGAAAAGATACGAACTTTCTTTGCTTTATATTAAATGGTAACTTAAAGTATGATGATGATAATGACAATAATAGTCAGTGATAGTAACAAAAATAATAAGGGTGATGGTGATGATGATGATAACAACGATAACGACCTTATTGTACATAGTCATAGCATTTCCGTGATAAAATGACTCAATATTCATCTACAGTATTTATCACGGTAAACAAAAAATAATTTTATAACTATGCTATTTTGCACATTTCACAGGCGTACTGCCAGTGTCTGGAGGATCAGCTTGAAGCTGCTAAACAGAAGGTGTCAGAATTGGAGTCGGAGCTGAGTGCCACCAAGTCGCAGCTTGCTCAAGCCAGGGTGCAGCAAGAAGCATTGGTCAGCTCACTGAGGGCGGAACGGCAGTTTAAAGAAAGCCAGAGCCGACTCCATGAAGATTCTGCTTCTGGAGATCTGCTACAGGATTTAAGAAGTGGCTACTTTAGAAGGATAAGCGGCATTCGTTCACGTAGCGGCAGCCAAGGAAATGGAAGAAAGTCCTGGGATGGCGGAGCGGATGATCAACTTGGTTGGCGAGAGAACGTGGAGGTTTCTGCAGGTGCAGCTGGTAATGAGAGAGTCAAGCTATCTCCTTTGAGCGGGAAACTTCCTGCTGGCGGTGATTCGCTAGTCTCTCGTGACGTAAACACTGCAAGCTCTACGTCACAACCTTTGGAAACAACACAGAGTCCGTCATCTGCAGACAAGGACCACGTGAGAACATCGACTCCCATTGACAAGGAAAGGCTTGGGCTTCCCTTATCGAATGCTGGAGAAGAGAGGTTGACAACAGAACACGACTTCGCCAATGGGACGACAGAGAAAGAAAGCCGTGAAAACAACGGTGCCAAACCTCTTGACAAACGGCATGATTCGGGAGTTTCGTCCGAGTGCGTTCCTGATACGTGTAATAGTGACTCTAAACAGCAAAAAGACTCTCACAGAACTAAAGGTACATCGAAAAAGAAAAATTTTCCGCTAGAGGGATCAGGAGAGCATAAAGTGAGAAATTTAAAGAGAGACAGTGGAATCATTGTAGATCCGTCACCAACACCCAGCACGTGAACTATATAACAGGCCTGTATTTAACAGCTCGGCCGCACACGGTTAGTGTATATTCATTGATGCACTGGCCAGTGAAATATCTGCAATTGAACAACTTAAATAGTTTTTCGAAATAATTTAATAAAGTTTGTCTTGCGACTAAAAGTCACAACGATTTATAAGGTAACATGAATTCTAAATTTGGTGTCAATAACAGTGTAATTCGTTAAGAAATACTGCTTGCAGCTGTCCATATGAAAAACTGTACTCCGTAAAGGATCTCCCAGGGAGACTTCTGAGTTACAACTAGCTCTTGAGCGTGTAGAATAGATTCCAGGTTCATCGCTCTAATCATAACGGTAAATTATGTTTGCTTCACCATGAGTTTTATAACTTGGCCAGCGGATGAGGTCGTAGAGAACTTGGATTTTAGGCCGTCTTGCTTTACCGGCAACAATTTGACTTTTTTGGGGGTTAAGAAGTCGGTGATTTTGTTGATGTGAGATTCGAAGGCTTTACATTGCACATTTCGTTGTAACTAATTTCTTACTCGAACCCCATCTAGTTATTACCTATATACTTAAAAATAACAAACGGGAAAAACAATGTAACTCATATATAAATACGCAAGTATGTGCTATAAACAATATTTTTATGCACATTATCAACTTAGTTTTGCAGGAATATTATTTTCGCGTTCCCTTGCAGGATATATTTTTTTAAACTACCTTCCCTCCCGAATTGAAATGATCGGCCCTTAAAGATTAGTTCCCTCGGAAACGAGTACATGGCAAAACCAGTTTTACAGGCAAACCTACTCTTTCAAGGGACGTAATGCGAGTTAAGGCAAAAATAATGGAGGCGAGTTTTGCGAGTTTCAAGGTAAGGCAAGTTAAGGAACAATGACGAATGTCTTAGGAATTGTTAAATGCAAGGTTTTAAAGGCGAAATTTTGCACTAAAAATTATCAACTTATTGGCTGAGGGCACAGGTAGCCCAAACTTTAGAGTTAACATTTTGGTCAGGCAGACTTATGAGGGTGATTGATTTTAGACACGCATTTTATAAGACTGTATGGAAATGAATACCGTCGAGTTGACATCGTTAATTTATGGTGCAAACGGTACAAATAAATCTCCGTTACGTAAGTTGATTATAGATTATGTTCTGACTTACTGCTCGCCAGGACCGGGTCCGAGTCTCGGAAAGTAGGTATCTCTGTCTAAAAAGAATGATTCTCTTTTGGGATAAGCTCAGTACATCGCGGTCAAATTTTCAGATCACAAGCGTTTTTGCAGAATTTGAGAAGTATGTACAACAATGTGAGCAATGCTTTAAAAATTATGCAGCTGTTTGTTTCAAAACAAAATATGCAAAAGAGTAAAGCATAGTTTGCAAGTGAATTTGTGGTTCATCATTCTTTGACAAAGAAGGACTTATAAGGAGCTACTAAAGCTTTAAACAACGTAATTTTAGTTGCATTTGTGCTAGAAAAGAGAATCTGTCTGAACTCGAATTAAACGAAGTAGTAACAGATTTTCCTATTTCAGGCCCATTGGTAGGTCAGGTGATTGATAATTAAGGATCCAAGCACAGTAACAACAACTGAAAAGTTTATCTGCATTTCATTTTCTTTTTACAATAGACTTCAGTCCCTAGCCTCCTCCGCAGGGAACTCAGTGAGGCGAAACTTTGGCAAATATGGGCAAATATGGGGCTGATGCAGGTATATGATAGTTGATGATGGACACAGAAGTTTAGTGATGGCAATTGATAACAATGGTAGATAAGAAAGAAGGGCGTGGTAGGTGGTGAAAGTGAAAGAAAGAAGATTTTCTCTCGCCCTCAGGCCCCGACTCGCTCGGGGTCTACAGCCCTTCGATCTCGCAGTTTCACAATAAAGTATCATTACCTATCATTTGCCCGTATTAGCTGTACATTTGCCTATATTCGCCTTTTGCCTCATCGAGTTGCCTGCGGAGGAGGCTAGTATGTCCTCTTAAATTCATTAAAAAAGCCACTGATAAACGGGACAAACGCACTTATGGCCTTTTTTCAGTCGTTTCGATTTACGGTAGCGCCAACTGTTACAGATACACCTATTCTGACTTCTTCAACGTTTTCCTTACCCCTGCAAATGCGGACCTTTTGGGGGGGGGGGGGGGGGGGGGGGGGGGGGGGGGG
>JAOBYE010713836.1:0-10960 GCA_025403585.1 Parazoanthus swiftii
TAACTCTTCTCTATTCATTTTAGCAATAATCTCGATTTGGTCAATTACATTGTTTCCAACCTGAACGGTAACCTTAATAAAAATATAATAAACATAAAAATATTGCATCTAAAAGTTTTCAAAAGTGGAAAGCCAACAGCTTCAAAAAACTGGAATTTTTTTTCAATAATTATTGCCACATAGTTAGGTGTACAAGCATGTACTTGTGTCTCAGGGCCGTACCAAGGGGAGGGGCGTGCCCCTTCTTTCACCAACTTTTGTGGCTACACAGCTTCATCAAAAGCAGTAGCTACCGACCATGCCAGCGTACACCATCCGTTTGTCCATTTGTTCGTCAGCCGCATTTTTGGATAACTTGGAAACCAATTGGGTATATAAGTTTCGTAAGAATTACATTGATATTTGGGTAAGTGTTTTGTGCGCTCGATTCAGGAAGACTTCAAGGTTAACCAAAGTGTCCAGGAACTTCTTTTGCAAGCGGTAACAGGCAAAGACTACAAAGAAGAGCTGGTAAAAGTGATGGCTGAGTATTGCGACACTGACCAACAGCAATACAAAATCGAATCCTAACTGACCAGAAGTGTTGCAGGCAATTGGGTATGACATCTCCCGCTTCGACAAATTCGATTTGCTACTTTTTTCTAGTCCATCGATAATGCTCGGAAACTAACACTGAGATTTGCTCTTTCAGTAAGCTTTTGCTTGTCATGCCAGCAACCAATGAGCACTTCTTCTCCGCCTTTAAGCGTGTCAAAGCCTACCTGCGTTTCACAACAGGAGAGGCTAGGCTCAACCATCTCGTGCTTCTGCATGTTCACAAGAAATTGACAGATACTGCCGACTTGGTGGCAATTTCTAATTTGTTTGCAGGGGTCAACCAGCGACGGAAGAAAAGATTTAGGAAGTTCACAGCACGACCTTGCGATGAATACTATGTCTGCATCAAAAGCAACACAGACAGAAGAACACGAGCAATGCCACTTTTTGCATCCTCTTGAAGAAACGATACGAGTGAGTGTCAAGATGCCACAATGAAAACAAGATTTATTCATCAGATCACTAGTAACTAACATAGCCCATTTTAACTTTGCAATTAACTTCAAGCGTCAGTCTGAAGATCGCTCCTACGGGGGGTGATTACTGCCAAAACTAACATTACGTTATGCAAGTCCAACTTGCGCTTTTACACTTCTAAAAAGTCATTATGTATTGAAAAAAGCAATTATAGCTTGCTCTTTTACATTTCTAAAATGAATTATGTGCTTCTCATTTGGCATTACGTGTTGATTTATGCATTCAAATTTGCCCTTTTACACTTTCAAAGTGACATTTTTTTCTACTCGTTTGGCATTGTTTTGTATTATGCAATTCTAATTTGTTCTTTTACCAGCTTGCAAAGCTTCTCATTTGGCATTACGTATCGAATTATTAAAGTCCAACTTGCCCTTTTACACTTCTAAAATGCCATTATGTGCTTCTCATTTGGCTTTACGTATTGTATTATGCAATTCTAATTTGCATACGTCATATCCTGCATGACACTCAGTAGAAAAACAGACGGTCGAGAAGGGAAATGGAGCTAGTACTGTCAAAATGGCGGCATCTTGTCCTAATGCAAGCATTAATTCAAGTAGAAGCGAGAGAGCTGTTGCAAATCTTCGCACTCCCTTCGGACCTTACGCGGATATTCCTGGCAGTTGCCGAAAACCAGCGACAAAGAGCATAATTCAGATTGCTGCACCACCAAGAAAAAAAGGAAGGTACGCACCAGTGTTTTTTAAGCCTCGTGAGACCTGAACACATGAGTTTACGTGCTTTCCCTATTCTCATTAAGCTGTAGCCCCGTCAAAACCAATGAAATGGAAGCTGCAACAAGCTGGTTTGGGGAAGAAAAGATTGGTTTTTCATTCAAAAGCCAATGCAACAAAGATGAAGCGCAAGCTTGAAGAAGTTGCCAGTACCCAAAACTTGCCAGTGGTGGCGGCTTTGAAATTTAACGACGAGGAATGTCAAACGAAATTGTACTCGTAGAGCCATCACCAAGTGATATTCTCTTGCTCTTCTACGAGACAGTGCAGACCTTGGACAGCCATAGCATTTATAAGACCCTTGCAGAGCAACTTAGATATGACACCAGTAGCAGCTTGCATTGCTTTTGAAAATTATTTGCTGCTAGAAGTTTTGACTTTTGGGCTATAATATGCTATTTTTATTTCTTGCACATTTTTTTAAATTAATAATCATTTTGTTCCAATACAAGGATGGAATTTCTGCACCTAGAGTGCAGTGTATCAACTGCAACTTGTTTGTATCACCGCTAAATGTAACAACAACGCTAAATGTAACAACCACCCTAAATGTAACAAAACTCAACCCTCAATGTAACAAAACGCAACCCTAAATGTAACAAACGACACACCCTAAATGTAACAACTTTTTAACCCTAAATGTAACAATCTGAACCACCCTAAATGTAACCAATTTTAACCCTAAATGCAACAGAAGTATGTTTACGATCATTTACATGTTTTAGTGAGCGATACGATCACCAAACTTACCCAAGATGAAATACGGGTCACCACCAGCTATCCTTCGTGATGACGTCACATGTAACGTGACTTCGAAACCATGATTCTATTTTGCCTGTTTTAATAGCGAAAGGCAAACTTTAAATGCAATGGGTTTCAAATTCTTTGACATGTCACGTCACTTCAAAAAATCTTTACTGTTGTTCGTTGTGAAAGAGAAGGGTATAAAACTTCTTTGGGGTCACTACCAATCTTGTAAGACCGGATGACTGCAGTAAAAAAAAAAGGTTGGATAGCACAGCGGAAGCGCCATCCTTATTTTTTTTTGTGCATGTAATAGAGTTATTGATTACACCTCTATAGCATTTGATCAGGTTCATTACTAAGTACTATTGCCTCAAAGTCGTATTGACTGTCTGGCGAGTAAATAATTTCAAACAACACTGACGATACTTTATTTATTCTTTTTCACCAGTACAATAAGCGACGGCGTTTCTGGTTCTCTTGCAAAAGTACACCTCGAAAACTGGTGAGTGGGGAAAACGAAACATAATTGCAAACTAAAACACTTCAGAGCCAAGAAGAAGTTAACTTTTAACTTTTACTCAATAAGTTTTATTACTGAAGGCCGCGAAATGCATTTTAGGTGATTTGGAAATTAGCCGAAAAACGGTCGGTAAACAGCTGACTTTGACGATTTCGAGGTCATTCGCTTTAATTGTCGATATTTAATTGTTGATATTTTTCGTTTTGAAACAAAAGGATTCGGTTTTGGTAGTTCCCCAAAGATGTCTGACTAACCCACAAAAAATTAGCGAAATCTAAATTTGACGCGAAAATGGGTTGGTCGGTTCTTAGGCGGACAGCCTCTTAGGTAAGTACATAGAAGACGGCTGGCCTCAAAACAAGCAAAATAAACCTGCGCAAATAAGGCTCGTCTGGAATGTGCGACATGATTTGCACCTGATAGATGGTCTAGTTAAGAAAAGCCAGTGTCTGGTCATCGCATTGTCGTGGAGGCCGGATATCTAGCAGAAAATCACAATAGCCATTTTGATATTGAGAAGAGCAAGGCCACGGCACGTGCTGCAGTTTACTGGCCACGCCTGTGTAAGTGCTGTTATTTCAGACATGATCAATAAGTACGACAAATGCTCGAGCTTGCAGCAAAAACAACAGAAAGAACCCGTGTCACCAAGCGAAATTCCATTATTGGCATGGCAAAGGATGAACGGCAAAAGGGAAGGGCACGTTATTAATGCCTTGAAGGAAATTTTCTCTAAACATGGCTACCCAGAGATATTTACTGCAGATAACAGTCCATTCAACTCAAAAGAAATGGACGAGTATACACCACTAAACGTAGTTTTAGAATCGTACACACCAGTCTCTTGTAGTCAGTCAAATGGTCTGTCAGAGAAGGCTGTAGGGATTGTCAAAGGTAAACTTGGAAAGTGCTGTAATTTCAATGAAGGATTAATGGTTTATCGCAACACACCAGTTAGTAACTTCCCATACTCCCCTAATCAGATGGTTTTTAGTCCAAAGGTGCACACCAAACTGCCAGTACACCCCAGTGTTTTTGCAGCATTTGTTCATAGTAATATTCGTTTTCCAAAGTAAACAATCGTGGATGTGGTTTGAACATAAAGTTAGAATTTACGTTTTGTTTGAACTATTTGACCACATTTCCGAAACTTCTCAAATGTGAGGACACTTTTTTCAGTAAAACCTGTGAAACATTGCACTTAAGCATTAACGTTAAGTTATATGATTTTTAAGACGGGATTAAAATCGACGTCAAATGAAGTATAAAGAGAGTTGATCGTTTATAGTTGCTCGGAATTTTATTGGAGGAATTTTTGGCCATCCGATGATTAAATGTGATGAAAATTATGAGATACGCAAACATTGCTAGAAAACGACATCAGACTCAAATTCAATAACATCTCTTAAAGCAAACAAACAGCCTACCAGAAAACGTACTTTCTGTTACTGCGGGTGCAGTAATTTTTAAATTGGTCAGCAGACTTCGGACAAAGACACGCATGCGTGCTTGCATGTGCTTGTGCGTGCCAGGTTTCCTAGCAAACAGTATACATTTTGAAACTGAAACTGAAATTTATTCGAACTGAGTGTGAGCTAACGGTCGTTTTAGTTGGATATTTACAGATGCGAGAGTCCTTACTATCTGTTATGTACAGATTTATTGTTTCGAATACAGTTGTTGCAGTTATTTTTGTGTAGTTGGACAGTCAAGCAAAGAGTTTGAGATGCTACGAAGACGAAGCCATCGGGGAGTCCCGAAGCAGCCACACTTTCCCTAGTCACTTGACTTAATGTATGGACGTCATTGTTTGCTATTTACCAAGTAGCGACAACCGGTTTCAGTTTCATTTCATTAAGGCCAGTTTACACTAGCTTCTGATATTAAAGATAATCTAGGGCCCGTTACGCCACAAAATGTAACAATTGACGCAAAAGGTAACATCAACCCGACATGTAACAAAATGTTTGACTCAAAATGTATCAACTTTTGACGCGAAATGCAACAACGCAAAATGAAACAAATTTTTATTCCCATTCAGACTGGACTTTTTCAGCTTCCTCGGACTGGAGGGAGAAGGGGGGGGGGTGACCTAGCTCAAAAACTACAAAGTTAACTGATATGTAACTAAACTTGGCAGTTACATAGTTTACCCAAAACTGATTGACTTGACATAATTAGTTTCTGCTTATGACGTTGGTTCTCATAAACTGCTTTTGAGAGTTGCTATCAGATCATGGCGTGTGGTCACACTTTTTGTCAGTTGCTACTACCAGGATGCTCTGCTCACTTTCTCTTGTAAGACAATCAGTGCTAAGTGTTCTACTATCCTCTGAGGGAACTAAGAAAAAAATTGCTGGTGTTAAATTGACGCCAACGTGCAAACCTTTTAATATACCCTCCGTGATATATTGAAAAAATACACTTCTGTATAATTTAATCGGTTATTTGTCACGCAATTGAGCTGATTGGTGACGTCCAACTCCAATGTTGCTAAATTGCCAAAGCTACGGTCGAAATTTTAACTATTGCTCAACAGTTTCATAAGATTTCCTGTCTAGAGCCCTTGTTACATTTAGCGTTGTTTCATTTCGCGTCAAAAACTTGTGACATTTTGAGTCGAAAGTTGTTAATCTAAACAGGGCCCGACAAGAACCAAAATCAGCAACACTGAAACCAAACAAGGACGTGCTACAATAAAAATGACCTGAAATCTAACCCCAAAACATGGTCATTTTGTTTGGCCTTACTTCGAGTGGTAGTTACTAAAACAAGAAACCACCTGAAACCACCTGAAATTAACCTGAAACAACATGAACGATCTGAAACCACCTGAAACTATCTGATAAAAATGAAATCTCATCGATCTTTGGACGTTTGTTTTCACCGGAGAACTGGAAACTAGTTCCCTCGCAAAGACCCATGGTACTAACATTTTCCCGCCATTATTGCTCCGGAGGTAAAATATCGATAAAATAATGCATATTTTTGTGCAAGCGAATTGAAAACACCACTCTATGATTTCACATATTTACTGTGTTTTGCCTTTTTATAATTTGGACATCAATTTTAGGCTTTTTGAAACTAATAAACGTGACTTAACATTTCAGGCTTTATCCATGACGACAAACAGACCAAAGAGTTAGTTGTACTTTCCGATTCCTCAGGGGATGGCGAGTCAAGTTAACTGCTACAAAATTACTGAAAATTAACATAGACGTTACAGAGTTTTACTAAAAATAAGCTGACACTTGATCTGTATTCAATTTCTTCCCACAGAGCTCCAAGCTATGCCAAGTTCTTTTAATCAAATGGTAAGAATTTTATAGTTTTCTTAATTTTATTTCCTATAAAAAAGTTGACCTCTTTTCAGGGTCGGATCTAGGGTTTCCAAAAGGAATGGGGGCACCACGATTAACATCTTGGGGGGGTCTGAAAACTCGAGTCTCTAAAATGGCCATTTCCAGCATTTTAACACTAAATTCTTGATGATATTAAAATCCCTCTCCTTTTACGAAAACTTCACTTTTTTTGCTCCACTAAAAAAAGGGGGGGGGGGAACTGCCTTGGATCCGCCCCTGCTTTTTGAGCATAAATCAAAATATAACTTTTCTCAATTAAGAAATAACCTTAGGTAGCCCAAAATATTTGTGGAAGAAAAATAAAGTTGCATACGAATTGAAACAACTGCATTCTTAGCGATGAAACTTAACTTATATATTGTCAGTAAAGACACTAAATAATATAGTTTGTAGCTCTGGCTTCAAATTTTATGATAACATACTTTAGTTCACTGGCTCCTAGATGTTATTTTTTAACTATTATCTCATTTTTGCAAGTTTGTTAGAAGTATTTTTTATCCTCAGGAAGGAAAGCCAGGAAAAGTAGATATCACAAAAAAATCCTGGTGAGTACTGAGTTTTGGCATTTTGATAAGAAAAAATGGTAAACAGCGGTAATATTATTTCATTATTATTTCAATATATTGACACTTGGGAGAGAGTTGCTTGAGACAATAGGATGTGAAGCAAACTTCACTTTTTTTCTTGCTATTCATGTCTTTTAAATGCCATTTTTTGTTTTCTTTATCTTGCTGACTTGTTGCCCAATTTTGGCAACCTTAAAGTTAATAATGTGCATCAATTTAACAAGATGTGGCCATGTGACACCATTATTAAATTGAAAATACTACATGACCTACTACTACATTGACAATAAACATATTGATAAATGTTCCTTTTCTGCAGTAAAGTGGCACAGAAAACATCAAGGATGACCACGAGCAAGATTGGTACGTGAATGAGAGATGTCATAAAAGCTATGAACACAAATATGTTCTAAAACACGAGGTGTATGAAATCGCCAGACAGTATCACAGCAGTAAAAATAATCCTACATTCACAAGAACAATCATTACCATCAGATGCATGACAAAACAAGAGATTAATCCCTTCTATATGATCATTTATAAATGGTCTGGTGCAAAGAAAAGTCCTTTTATTATCCCACATCACGGAAATCCTTCCAGGCCACGAGGTAGTCAGTATTATCGGAAAGATCCCCCGCTTTTCCATGAAGTCGACAAACAACGTGCACCAGGTTTGTCAACTGATCAGGTTTATAATAATTTGTCAAAAGAAGGGGCAGGAACTGTAAGTGAGACCATTTCTGGACCAACGTTTGTTGAAAATCGCAAGTTTGCTTTGAAAACTGAGTGCAGCAATGTACAGTGGAAAGACACGAGAAGTGAAACAACAGTCAATAGCATCACTGCATGCCAATCCCTTGTGAGCTCTGTTGTATTTAACAAAGAGAAGAATGTATCAGTTAATTCTACTCAGTATATGCTTGACGATCTTCATCGTTTCTGTGTCATTGGAAAGTCAGTATTACAAGTTGATACTACTTTTGAACTTGCTGACAATCTCTGGCTATCAGGTACATTTTTTTCCAATGAAGATCTGCTACAGTGTAAATATCAGTAACAAACACCCACAGTTCCCAGGTCAAAGTTTTTTTCCACTTCCAAAAGACACCAGAGTGTTATAGAAGATTTGCTGGTGAACTTGTTATACAAAAACCAGAACTTTCAGGAATAAAAAAGTTGGGAACAGATCTGGACAAAGCTCTTTCCAGTGGAATGACTGACATCTTTAAAGATGCTGATAAACTTTGGTGCGCACGCCACATGCGAGAACATGATCTTCAGAAGTTAAAAACACTTGGCCGTAATCAAAAGACACAATCAAAGATTCTAGCTGATATATATGGATGTCAGAATGAAGTTCTTTTGCAAGATGGATTAAGATATCCCTAAAGAGGTCAGTGCAGTCACCAATCAAGGTACAACATCAATCTGGCGTTTCCAGTAAGTTTTTATTATATCGAATATTCTAGATGGAAATACCGCCGATGGAAATGCTCTGCGAGCGTCTGCGAATTTTGTTCCAGCACAAAATGTGGAAAGCGCAGAAAGCATGGAAAGTGACGACCTTATGCCGAAGGAGATCGCCGCAAAAGTTAGCCGTTGGCTCCAGCGAAACAACGTGCCGCAAAAATATTTTGTAGATGAAGTGTTGAATCGATCGCAAGGATCGTTTTCAGATTATTTGACCAAGGCACCGCCACGAATGCCCAAGTCACATGGCCGTGGAATTTGGCACTCAGGTACATAGACTCGGACTTAAGATATACAATTCTTGAAAATAACTCTTATGAAGCTTTTCAGGCGCTGTGGATAGAAATACATTTACCAAATACGGCCAACATTGTATGCGGAGTGATATATAGACAGCATAACTCTCCTGAACAATTTCTAAAGTATTTTGAAGAAACGGACGAGAATCTAAGTCTCTCTGGCAAACCCATTTATATCATGACTGACATTTCAACTCCTGTAGCTATGCTCAAGACTTTTTTTTCGCTCTGCAGAGTCTTAATTTAACCCCAACAATAGGCAAACCAACACGCGTGCATAGAAATTCCGCTACACTAATCGATAATATCTTTACTAACAAGGTAGAAAAAAATATTCTAAGCGGCAACATCATCTCTGATATTAGCGAACATTTCGCACAGTTCTGCATCTCACACACGCTTGTGACGAAGAGAAACCGTGACCGACCACCTCCCGCGCTTTTACAAACTTGTCTGAGCCAAACTTTCTAAACGAACTATCACTTGTTGATTGGAATTGCAAACGTTCTTAAAACGACACTAATGTCAACAAGCTCTTTTCCTCCTTATTTAATAAATTAAATAAAGTAGTTATTAAACATGCACCTCTAAAACCCATCTCCCGACGTAAAATGAAATCGTACTCAAAACCCTGGATTACTAGAGGGATTCGTAAATCTATTCAAATAAAAAAATAAGCTCATATCGGAGGGTAATACGGACTTATATAAGCTATATTGAATAAAATTATAAAACTAACGCGGCTGAGTAGAAAACTTTATTTCCATACCTATTTTAAAACTAATAATAACAATTTAAAGCGAACGTGGGAAGGTATAAATGATCTAATAAATCGCAGAAAGAAAAACGCGAAAGTAGTTATGACAGTGAGACGCCCACATAACCAGGGACTATCCCATGATCCCATTGAGAATATGAACATATTAAACTCCCATTTATTTTCTATAGGTTAGAAATTTGCTTCTGAACTGCCCAACAGTAACAAATCTTTCTCTATTTGCCAAGAACAGTTCACTCTGGTTCCTTTGCTTTTGTACCTGTACTCCCGTCTGAAATTGAGCTTGAAATTAGGCTAACACCAACAAACAAGGCTCACGGGCTGTACTCTTGTCCAATGGGCTTACTCAAATGCTCACGTCACATCATTTCGAAGCCTATTGCGACCATAATAAACAACTCAGTACAGAAGTGTATTTTCCCTTCCAAGCATCATTCCTGTTTATAAAAATGGTGACGAAGCCGAACCTAATAACTATCGTCCAATCTCGCTGCTTTCCGTTTTTAACAGACTCTTTGAAAAGACCATGTAAAATCGCCTGAAATCGTTTTTGAATAAATATGAAATTTTCTATGAGTCACATTATGGCTTTCGTGAACAACGATAGACTGACCACGCAATTTTAGATATTGTGAGTAAATTTCAATCATATATGGACAAAGGTATTTTTTTGTGGAGTTTTCATTGATCTGAAAAAAGCCTTCGATACTGTCGATCACATTATTCTTTTACAACAGCTATCTCACTACGGATTTCGAGGTGTAGTAAATGATTGGTTTTCCTCTTACTTGACAAAATGAATTCAAACTTCTCAAATGGGCTCACATGTATCGCAAAAACAAGATACTCTGTGTGGTGTTCCTCAAGGGAGTGTCTTAGGGCCCTTATTGTTTCTCATTTATGTAAACGATATTAATAAAGCATCAGACAAAATTAAGTTTTACTTATTTGCCGATGACACTAACCTCTTATATGCTAATAAAAACCTAAAATCTCTTGAACCTGTTATGAATGCCGAACTACTCAAGATTGTTGAATGGCTAATAGCAAATAAACTGTCGTTAAATATAAAGAAAACGAACTTTGTAATCTTTCACCCATATCAGAAACGCCTAAATCATCACGTTAACATTAAAGTTTATGATAATTGCCTAAACAAATACTTCAATCTTGAACACAAAGAATTTGTAAAATATGTAGGAGTCATGATTGATAATCACCTTTCCTGGAAACAACATATAAATTTTGTTGCCTTAAAAATCAGTAGAAATGTTGGGATTGTATCTAGGCTAAGACACTTTGTGGCTTTAAAAACGCTCTTAAGTATACATAACTCTTTAATCCTCCCTTATCTTTCTTATGGACTGGTTGCTTGGGGTCAAGCGGCAAAATCTTATTTGCAAAAAAAAA